>JAQFXZ010002094.1:0-10230 GCA_034694025.1 Ceratophysella scotica | reverse complement strand
ATGACAATGAGAACGCCCACTGTTTGGTTGAATGCGAGCCAGGCTGAAATGCCAAAAGAAAGCGGGAAATGCTTACGCCTTGTGCGTAAATGCTATTTTGAATATGATCAACTATTATTGAAAAGGAAAATAAAATAAAGTAAAGTGAGCGGAAATAAAAATTGTGGGATAGGAAAGGAAACGGCAAATGAAAAAAAATAAAAAGAAGCACGGCAAGTACTTGGAATCTGTTCTGTGAAATAGTCCTGGGAAAATCCAAATTTACTCGTACGAAGTCCCAAAAGGCTGTCCTGCTGAGTACTGGAACTGCGTGGTTTTGTAGAGAGAATGGTTCCAAAGTTATGTGATTTTTTTTGAGAAAATTGTCAAACCAAAGTCCTATTCAAGGGTGATAAGGATAGTGTTCAAATAAAGCACAGCTTTGTCTTTGATAATTTCGAACTGATGAGGGATTCACAATTTCGAATATTTGATAATATTCTAAGTTGGCACTTTCTGATTTCAGATTTCAGATCGATATTACTGTGCACCTAAAAATTGTGTTATTTTGCAATTTAAGTTTGTAAACCATTTTTAATTTCTCTGTGGATTTTGATAAACAGACACTCCTTTTTCTTGGAAATTGTGTAAAATATTATCCACTGTACTCTTTTATAACACTTTCAATTTTGTTATTGTTTGTGATAATATTGCACTCCTGAATTTTTTTTAGAATTTTTTTTACTTGTTTAATTATATTTGGAACTGAGGTGGCCGCACTTGGAACTGACTGAATACTAAAACACAGAAACAGACTAAAACACAGTAAACACTATTTTGTCTCGAGTCTCTAGTTTGGCTTGGCACTGTAACTTTCCACTAGGCCTAATCTGGTTCAAAACACGGTTCGAAGGGACCAAATTCCTGATATGTCCCTATGCTGAAGGGATATTCAGGAGAAAGGTACAAACTAAAGAATTGAACTTCTGTTTGGGTTTTGCAGTTAGAGTGCCCTGATGACTTGGGTCTTTATTTCAACTTAAGAAATTCGAACCCAGAGAAGAAGTCTGAGTTGAAGCTGCGTCGGAAGCCGGAAGCCAGGATTCGAAACGGGAGAACGAACTGGGCTAGACTGAGCTTGGGCCCGGGAAGAGTCCGGGCTCTTTTATTATGATGATTGAGAGCAGCCCGGTTATTTTTGGTCTTCCCGTCAATTCTGACTCGCATCCGGCTTCCAGATTCACGTTTAAAACTTACGCACTTCATGGTTCAAGTGCGTCTTCGTACGCACTCATTGGTTCTAAAACAGAACCAAATAAGGCAAACTATTCGCTCAGCTCAGACTTATTCATGTTAGCTGTCGGCTGACATAGCTCCGTTTTACGAGGGCTATGTCAAATATATGAGCAAAAGATTGTCGAAGTCAGTGAACGGGCAAGATGCATGGAGTTTCGATATAATCAAGACGCCTTACGTTGTTTTGTCATTTTTAATTCTACGCATTGATTGTCGTGGGTGGCAAGTAGAGTACTTAGCTGAACCTTCACTGTGTCATTGAATGGGTTCATTTGTCCACATTAAGACACTTAGTTTGGGCCAATTCGCCCTAATAATAGAGGGTCTTGAAGCACCCTTTCTCTGGAATCAATAAATACCATAAGTTGTGGAAAGCTAATGAAATTTATTGTTTTGTTACGGATACTTTCTCTAAATTCATAAACTACGTTAGGCGCCAAACCTTTTGTTGTAGCTGTGCATGGGCAATTATTGTTAGACCCGAGAGCCAATAAACAGGCTTGTAGATATATTTCTTTATCTACAGACGCGTCCAAGGGTTGAAAGATGATTTTGGAAGAATGCCTCAGTTGCTTAGTGCTCAAAGGTTAGTCTGAAATTGTTCAATTAGCCTTCAGACTTTAGGTTGGTTGTCCAATCTTTTTTATTGAGCAATTCGAAAACCTTGCTGGAAAATTCTCAATTTAATAAACAAGGAATACAAGACCTTCCAGGAGCTGCAGCAGTGATACTCCCAGCTTTTGTTTGTTCAAGGTTTCCAGGAAGGGAGTAGGTATCAAAATTCGGGTAATTCCTAAAGTGCTGAATGAACACTGAACTACTCTCAAATATGCCATATGTCACACTAAAGATTTACAAAATGTTCCATGTTCCAGGGTTCCGTTTTGAGTATATGCTTGAAAAATGCCAATAGTATTTGCACTCCGACGATGTGCAGGTACTTCCAAGCTACAATATTACGTTTTGTTGTAGACCCTGTTAATTGGGCCTGGTAATAGTAGCACGAGATAATCCTGTTAAGAATGAGAATGTACTCAGATTTGGAAGGTTTCGTTCGGTTTTGTTTATTTCGTGTTTTACTAAGATTATTCCTACTTGTAGGCTGGTAAAGCAAAGCGGAGTCAGAGCTTAGGTTTCTACTGAAGTTTGAAGTGAGATCTGCGAAATCCGAATTGGATCTGATCTTATTTTTGGACTTGCTGGTTCTTTTGTAATATTAAATTGGCTGATCTTCAGCATCTTGCCAAACTCAATTTACATTGAGTTTGCATTGAGATATTTTTGGGATTTTGCCGACGACCCGATTTACGCCTCTGCAAAAGTCGTCATTAGATCGCATTGAGCTTGCATGGAGCTAAATCTGGGATTTTGCAAGCGACCCGCTTTTGACATTCGGGGAATCCCAGATCTCAGCGTCACTCGGTCTCTGGGCCAAGTTTCGGTTTTGGCTTTGACTCCGCTAAACTTGACAATTGTCCAGCTGTCCACTCGTAGCCTTATGAGAGGGCTACGACATATCTATTCCCCTCAAAATGCAATAAACTTTATGTCGTGAACTGTGCTGATAGTTAAGGTAATTGCAATCTGGTTAAATATCTAGAGTCCTGAATTCGAATTAGGGCCGATCAGGGAATTGCAGTGAGCCTGGGATACAACTACAACTTGGGAATAAGATTTCGGACGGAACTCTGTTTTTGTAGGGTTGCTTTATTTTTAACCTTTTTGAAATGAGACACCGAGCCAAGAAGTCGGATTTTGGGCTTCTGTTTGGGTTTTTATGATAGTTAGAAAATCGGGACCGGCTGGGCCTGTTTCGGTTCGGCTTATATAGCCGATCCTTCCCATCTGTTTCTTCAGGGAGTATTTCTGGGATTTTGCATACGACCCTCTTTTTTGGCAAAGTCGGGTCTCTGCAAAATCTCCGGAGATCCCGTCATTTTTGACGCCTTCTCTTCGGACTTCTTGGCTTTGGGTCAAGATTGTACATTTTGCATTTCACCTGGTCGTAGCCTGGCATACGGGCTACGACACATCTATACCCCCCAATGTTTTAATTTGTTTATGAGATTAGAGCTAAAGTTTCCCACATGGCTCAAGCAAATAATGAGTTATGATCATTAAAATAGTTAGGTTAGTACGGCACTCATTGTTTTCGTTGTTAGTCGTCTTTTCTAGAATTCCTACGTGCTAACAGTACTTTCAAGCCACTATCTCGAGTAGTCCTTTTCTTTTGAGGATCTATTCTTCAAGTGTAGTACTGGGTATCCTATCCACAATATAATTGAAATTATTCTATTTCTAAGAATTTTTCTTATCGTGGCACGCAATTATTTTTAGCTTAGTCTATAGACTTCTTCGAGTCTGAATACTTTTGTTCTAAATTGGTCTTATTTGAACTTTATTTGAATCGAAGGATTCTGAACACGCTTTAGTTACTATATTTGGATTCAAGAGTTAGCCTATTGGTCTTGGATACTCTCTATTTGAACTCAAACTTATTGTAAGTGTATTATTTGAACTTGAAAGTTCTGAACACAAGTATTAACGTTATTTGAACTCATTATTTGACGTATTGTCTTTGAACACTTAGATTTACTATTTGAACACTAAATGGTTTTAAACACATTTTATTAACCTACTTCTATGATCTAGGAATTGAACATGGGTGTTAAATATAGTGCACTACGGAGGCACTCTTTTGTATTTTGTTTCTTGAATATTTTATACTATTGGCACTCGTAAGAGGGGCATTGTGTTGTCGTTGTTCCAGGCTGGAGCGCTGTTTTCGGGTACGTGTAGGGGGGGCTACACTTGCACTGGAACAAGATCAATTAGCACTCCTCATAATGTCTTGTGCTGATAAAAGCGGCGCTTAGCTGGAGACCGCAATGATATTTCAGAGTCCCTGCGTGATTGATGACACAGTCGAATAGAGAGATATTCCTTTCTAGTAGGAAGACTGTTGTCGAGCTGATGACCTGCTTTGGGGATACTGTCTCGATTTTGATTGGATCGATGAAGCCGGGGTTGCTGAGGTGGGTGTAGATTGTGCAGTCCGTACGAAGCACTGCTTGGATATATTGAGACTTTTTTTTAATTGTGGACTCTAGCAGGATTGTGCGTAGTGATCCATGGCTGAGGAGAAGTCTGCAAGTAAATAATGAGATCGAGTGTTCGTTAGACTTTGAAGTTTTCGAAATTGTAGTACTAATTGGTGCTATCAGCTATCACTCAGTAGTAAGGCATAGATATTGAAATTGCGTCTGAGAAGTTTGCATGCAAAGGTTCGTCCTGTCATTGGCAATGTTTCTTTTCTGGTCATACTGCTCATGTAATTCTATTCTAATGACTTTCCTGATTTAAGCTTTATGCAAGGGTTGCCTACCTGATGTGTTCGGTTGTTTAGAATTTTCGTCATCCCAATTCTGATTGTACTGAGGGTGATTTAAGCTAACGTTGTGTGGGATCTGGAGCGATTGCTCGTGCTTGGCGGATGATGCGGTCGTTCGTGCTAGTTGAGCCATGTTGGATCAGGTTTTGCCAGTGAGACATCATTACATGTTTGAAATGGATATTTGTCTAGTTGTGCGATTCCTCGTGTTGGCTGGGTTCTTTCGTAAATTTGCGACCTTTCGAGCACTGGAGTTGCGCTACAAGGTAGTAGTTGTGGATGAAGATTTCAATTACTCTTGGTCCAATTAGTTCCATAAATTCTTTGAAGAGGGCGAAAGTCCCTCTGTTGAATCCTTGTCGGAACGAAGTTAGTGTTTCCGCTGTAGCGATGTATTTTTTTGCGTACTGTGTCATCTTGTCAATGTCTTTGCTATCGTATCGGTTGCTGAAATTTAAGTGGACGCTCCCAGCTGGTGTTGCTAAGAAGAGGAGCCCAATGATTGGTCTGAGTTGCCGAATTAACGCGTGTAGATGATTGTTCAATATATCTGGGGCATAGTTGATGATTCCCAATAAAGATCCTGTATATAGGGCTGTTAATGTTTCGTTTCGTTTCGTTAATATGAGGAAACAGACACGGAACGAAACGGCAGGGAGGGAAACGAAAACGAAACGCTATTGGAGACTTAGAAACGGAAACGAAACGAAACGAAACGAAACGGGAAACGGTTGAAATTTTTTCTCTAGATAAATTCAGGCAAATAAAACAGAAATGAAATATAAAAGTTGGATTTTCAGGCGCAATTTTGAGTTGGTATTTCCATTAAAAATATATTTTACAATGTTTCAGGTAATTACATTGCATTAATTACATTACATACAGTACACTGAAATTTTTTTTGTTTATGTTAAAGCCATATTCAACAATTTAAACTGAACAGTTACAAGTGATTAGGTAATTTTCTAAAACGGGGTGGGATTCAAACATTATGTCTGTTATTTGACACATCATGTCGAAAATCGTAAATCTTCGACCATTTGCTCTCTCTCTCAATTTCAAAAGTTTGTTTACTAGTTGACTATCCAACAGAAATATCACTTTCTGTTGGAGTCTGTTTCACTGAAGTACGGACCACAAACTGTAGCCAACACGTCGGTCTTACAGAGACATTTTACTTCAGACATGTGCAGCGAGACTGTAACAATGGGGAATATGCTCGAAAAAATGAGTAATAACTAATAACTGAAATATTATAGCAATAAATACACCAAATGTGAGTGAAGTACAAGCGCAGATCCCAAGTTCTCCACAGCTTACCGTTTCCGTTTCGTTTCCGTTCCGTTTCTGTTTCGTTTCCGTTTCGTTTCCTGTTGGAAACGGAAACGAAACGTTAAGCTACCGTTTCCAAAATCAGGAAACAGAAACGAAACGAAACGGAAACCCGTTTCGTTTCCGTTTCTGACCCGAAAAATTAACAGCCCTACCTGTATATGACGGATTTTCATTCAGTACTGACCATATCTTGCCGTATTCTTTTAATTGAATAGTGTTCATGGAATCGAGATGTTGGCGTAGTGCTCGAGAGTAGACGTTTTCTTCAAAACATAGCGATACGACTTCAGTGTGGTGTTGAACTGCTACCTTGCAGATAATACAAGCGCTCAATTAGCTGAGTAGTTGGGGATTTTTGCTATTTCCCGTGTCTGGTATGAAAATGGCTCCGGCTGCTACTCTGACTAGATCTGAAAAAAGATCATACGGAGTTTTGATGATGCGTTGGCGTTGTTCCTCCATTATTGGTAGTGTTAGTGCGTGGAACGTGGTGTAGGATGTTTGTTCTATGATGATAGATGCTTGGATGAAATCCGTGATGGTATTCGCATCTGGTCCCCATGCATGATATTTGAAAGTGCTGTCCCTGGTGTTGTGTAGTCTGGTTTTCTCTCGAACTTGCCTGAACCAGGCCGGGTTTATTTGGTAGCCGGTCATCTAGAATAGCATTAAACACAATTAATGGACTTTGAGAATTGTTCACGGAACTAGCTTTCTTAATGGACTCTAGCGCTAATGTAGGCTGAAGAAATGGTTTATGCTGGTTGATCCCTGGTTGAGTGGATAAACATCCGCTTGGGCGATAAACCACTGGATAGTCTTAGCAGATGGACAGTCTGGGTCGCAGGATTTCCTTTTGTAGACCGCTCAGAGAATTTCAAATTTCCATCTCCTCTTGACCAAACCATGTAATGATATAAATAAATCTAAATACATAACTCGTCACTTCTCTTGCCCAACTCAAATCAAATATCATGTCCCTCTGCATGTCCCTGTGCATGCATGAGATGAACTCATATGCTGATACATTTTCAAACCTGATTCATACTTGGTTTGGTCAAGAGGAGAGGGAAATTTGAAATTCTCTGAGCGGTCTACAAAAGGAAATCCTGCGTCCGGGTCCTAAATTCGATTTAAGTATTTAATTTGATGCTCTCGATAGGTAAAAGAATATGCTCTGATGAATCAAACCGAACGTCTATGTTTTAAAAAGCTAACAATGGACCACAATTGATTTGACTTGTCTTGAACTGAGAGGAACTTTACTCGACTATCTAGTTCCATTTAAAGTCGGAGCCGAGAATATTCACGTTTGTGTAGTGACTTTTGGTTTTCGGGTCGAAATCTGAGCCTGGGTCAATTTGAGTTATTTTCAGACGTTCGAGCTTAAGCGGCCAGCTTTTTGGCTCGGTTTTATTTCTAATCTGTCGTACTCCCTGTGCATCGCTTTTTTGGTTCCGGATTGAGTTTATTTGGAGAATTCTCTTCAAGGGCAACGACAATAATTGATAGTATGTTTATAAATAATTTTCTCGATTGGATTTGTTGTTTTGCTGGAATGGGATTCTTTTACTTTGATCAAGTTAAGGGATTGGAAAGCAACAAATAAGGAAAAAACGGTAATTCTTCGGGCTCATTCATCGCAATAGTTTTGAATTACAGGTAATAAAACTAGCTACCTACTAGATCTAGTATTGTTAGTTTCAGGTTATCCGGTTTTAAAATGTTTGACGTAGTCAGGGTACAGATTATATTTTGTCGCAGGCATGTGTATTTGAGAATCTCCTTTCGTAATCCTTCAATTTCCTTCCTAAATCTCCAAATCTCTCCATAATTCCTCATTATGTTGACTGACGCGATGCTTTGTTATCTGCTCAACTGTTTGGTCTTGGAAGGACAATTTTACGGGGAGAAGGATAAGAAATTAAGAAACCTGCTCGATATTGATTTAACTTCCATATGACACATTCACTGTTTTTTTTTGTGATCCTTCGGCATGGCTTTTAGTATTACGATTCGGAGGGATATTAGGAGTGCCTTCCCCTGTCAATCGTTTCGCAATGAATCAAGTAAAAATAAGATTGTACTATGTTCGTTTAGCGCTATATGGTAAATCTAGACGGTAAATCCGTTTATTATTGGCTGCAAATAAAATTCTCTACTAGAATAAGTTAAGAATTCAATAATTTCCCTGCGTGAATTCCGGCATTTGCCCATGGTGTAGAGGAAAACCTCAGCCGTTATGGCTTTCGTCGGAAGGGGAAAACCGAACACATAATTCGCACAAGCTAATGCAACTTAATTACTTAAAATTAAATATTGTGACACAAGACATAAATTAATAACAAACTCTATTGTATAGCCACGTTCTATTCGTCCGAAATCCGGTCCTCTTCACAAGTGTCGTTGTCATTAATTAGATACGGCTTTTCAGGTACATGTAACTGAAACAAAGAAATTTCAAAAATTAGTTTTGTACTAATTTTAATTCATTCATTTGTTTTTCATTACATGTTCATTTATGTTTTTTTTTCTTATTCTGAGGTCCAAAATTTCTCCATACAGGTTTCCTTCTGTTGGGCTTTTCTTTTAAAGCCTCAAAACGTAAACTACTTAATTCTATTTCAAATCACAAATGTACACTTAAATAGCTTTATTAATAAGCTTTTCTTTTAATATTATTTCAATTGAAGACCATTTGCCTCCGGCTAAACCGCAACCTATCCTGGGCATGTGGACTCTTGCCCCAATGTTAATTTACTTCCTAGCTACTGATCTCAGAGCCTCACGGAGAGCATTATAACGTATAGGTGGATCCTGATTTTGATTATGTTCCCAGTTTCGGATGAAATCCTGACCAATCATGTTGGCTATTAAATATTTTGCACCACTGGAACGAACTGAACGGTTTTTAATGCTCTAGTCTAAAATAATGCGTATGCTATCCTAGTCATATCCCTCCGCTGCCACCAAAATGTGGGGGTTTCTTGAGGCGAGTTCTATGAATGTAGCGTGCCGAAGTAGTTCAATGTTAATCTTGGAATCAATTTTTGGAAAAGTAGGTTTTCTGGTATTTAGTTCTTACATTCCAAACCATACTCCTCCCCCCTCCCGAATTCTTGACTTTTACTACTCAAAAATTTACTTCGCAGCTCAAAACACAACAAAGTCACGTCTTGTGGACTATGTTGCAAAGTTAGACCACTTGGGTAAATACCACTAAAAATTATCTCTCCAACTTCAACTTAAAGCCTAAAATAAGCAAAAGCAAAACTTCTTGTTTCCGAGATGTTCCAGAAACAACCTTGTCCTGCAAAAAGCCAAAACTCACAACTTGACGGTATCAACTGTTTAAGATGGTTACTAATTGCAATGGAAATAGAAAAAACAATAATATACGTATTTTCATGTGTTAGTTTTACACCTTAGTTTTGTTCTAGTTTCTTAGTTCCAATCCAGTTCAATTGCCTAGCAACAACTCCAGTTTTGCCGCACGTTTGAAAAATCGACTACTGCTTTCACTGTATTTTGAATTTTCTCGACACCGAGCTCGAGCTTCATTTAATTTCATTACACGCCCGACGATTAAGTTTTAAGTTTTGACTAAGAGACCAAGATGGGTCTAGCTAGACATAACGTTTTGTTGATAGTAAGATTACATGGGTCTCCATATTCACCTAAGGAACAATACGTTGGGCGCCAATTTATTTTGTAACAAGATAAAAGACGGTATGATTTTGGTATACATGGTTTAGGCTGCAGATGTGAACTTAAGCTTCTCGACTGAAAGTAACTTGTTTAGTTTTTTGTTGGAGGGTTACTCTATTTTTAGGTTTTAAGATAAAAGCGCATCCGCAGCTCAGAAGCTCGACTTAGGACTCTGTTCAGTATAGATTTTAGGATTAAAACCCACGGAAGCCTATTTCGGTTCCACTTATATGGTCGAACTTTCAAATTTAAGAATCTATACTCCCTTATTTTCCCTAATATATTTACTCCGTATTTGTCCCGCTAGGCCATTAGTCCGAATTTCTACAGGACTTCCAGTTGGAAAAAGCGGCTCATATTCCTTCTCTACCATATTCTCCAAGCGATGATTGAATTCTTCCGAATACGCCCCGTTGTCTCAAATTTAAAGTTCTATCAGCCTTATTACTAGCATAGCTGGATATTGGAAAGACACTTGTTTATCCGATCGAACGGACACAAACAAATGGGCTGAGGAGATC
>JAQFXZ010002093.1:0-10233 GCA_034694025.1 Ceratophysella scotica | reverse complement strand
GTGTAGCGCAAAACCGCTGCTGGTCGTTTGGCTTGAGATGCCTGACTTGCGCCACGTACAAAAAAAGCGTAACATCCGGACAGACGGACAGACAGGAGGATTACATAAGCCCTCGGCTTAGGAAAGCCAGGTCTAATAATGAGTAAGGGTGCAGTTTGATGTCAATATACATTATGTGAATGTTCA
Organism: Ceratophysella scotica; assembly: GCA_034694025.1. NCBI lineage: Eukaryota > Metazoa > Arthropoda > Collembola > Poduromorpha > Hypogastruridae > Ceratophysella > Ceratophysella scotica. The sequence goes on along the minus strand of JAQFXZ010002093.1, from coordinate 10,047 downwards.
TCCTGATCATGAGGAAAGTCTGTTTGATTAGCCTTTTGTCAATATATTGTAGTAGTACTATTTTCAATTCCAATTTCTATCCGAATTTTAATCTAAATTAGCATAGTCAATATTTGTATTTGTTTAGGCACATTATGTCGGTTATTAGATTCTGAGGTATTCTCTGTCCAGTATTATTTCTCTTTGTTTTTCTGTTAATTTGGGTTAAAACGGACTATGCAGCAATTGGTGACACGACAATTGGGCTTCAAATTCCCTCATCTTGTATTCGTTCTGCGCAGACACATAAATTGTCTTCAAAACCGACTTTCGTCATGGAAATTATGCAGGGAATTTTTATTTGATAACTGAAATATAATGCATCACTATTAGTTTCAAGCTCATGTCGATCTAACTTTCGGCCTCCCAATTGCCGCCAAAGAATGACTGGAGAACTGGCCGGACCTTCTTTAGAAAGTATTTCATAGAAATTATAAATGGGTACCTAATAAATCAACCGCACAGGGTCCAATGTGGAATAGGATTGGAGGACTATCAAAATCTGGAGTATTATAGCTACAGTCTACAACAAGACATAGCCATACACTGTCCTTTCACATTTTCTAATCCGCTCCCACCAAAACCGAACTCCATTTGAATACTTGCACTTTATGTTATGTAACTTTGACAGTTGCTTCCCTACTGGTTGAAAATTGATAAGAATACAAATCACATACACCCAAACAAACTACCATACCAGGCCTGCTTTTAACTACGAAAACTGAAACACTTTGGACTAAGGAAATTGAAACCACAGAGTATCCCTTGACTAAGAAATTTGAACATCTCATTCTGGTTAACGCCGGGGCTGATGAGCCACCTAATTAGTAGTACCCGAAAGTAATTCTACATAAATTATGTGCAATGGCGAATGATCGCAAATTTGGATACCACTGTAAAGATTTTGTACCACTACTGTAGCCTACACATGCACCCATACACCTATATTGCAGCATTTACCATAAGTTCATCAAATATGAACTCATTTCAAGACGGATGCTACGCCACTACTGCGACATCAATCTAATCAAAAACATTAACGCATTTCCCTGTAAAAAGGAAAGCAGAGGATTTAATGCCAGACAAAACAGAGACTTGATACTGTTGTTTGCTTTGCATTAAGTGTGTCTACACAATGCGGTGAACAAATTGACTTTGAAGGTCTGAAACGATATCAATTACGTTCAGTTTCATTTATTTCTGTGGAAAATGTAGTGTCGCCTCCAGTCGCACATGTAATTCAAAGGTCAGTAAAAACGACGAATTCAAAATCCTATCAACAATATTTCAGTAATTAATGGCAAAAGTTTCAGCAGATTGAGTACAAATACCATAATAAGCACATTGCGTTGATTTAGCGGAATTCCGGTGAATCAAGAATATGCATTGCATCTACCGAGTGTCCCAATTAGAGTGGAAATTTTTCGAACTTTGGGGGTAATTTACGTGGAAAAATATTTCTTAAAAAATAGATTTTTTCAGTCTATTTCTACAGTGTCATCTACCTGCCACTTTTTGTACGTTTTTGATTTAGCAATGTGACTTGCCTGCTTTTGTTGTACTGCAAAATTCGAAGAGTTTGCATTGTAATTGGGACACTCTGTATTAACCTGAATTGTAGCATATTGTATAAAATTTAACAATGTGTTATTTGAGCATCAGGTTCAAAAAACTCAAGCAGAAGCGAGAAAGATTTTCACATTTCCCGGGTTTATCTTACTGGCATTTCAATCACATTCATTAGATTGATGTCCTCTGCAAAAAGAACTTTCGACACTGTAATTTAGGAAAGGCCGTTACGATCACGTCGCCATTAGTTACAAAATTTTAACAAAAGCATGGAATCGTACCTGATTTATTTTGCAAGCAATAAGCATGCGCTAAAAATAGACCACGCGTGTAGCATATACACGTGCACCACGTATCTCCAAAAGATCATTTACACAGCCTAGTTTGTGTCACTGAAGACGTCCTACACGAAAGTCAATATTTGAAATGAGCTTCTACTATTGTATGACGCCATATCGATTAGTCTCGGATGATGCTGTTTTGTTTGACCTCTTGGACCATATAGTGACTCAGGAGCTCCATGGTCATTGAGGTACTCTTTGATTGTCATAATTAGCAAACTCTTTGACGGTGAAATTCAACTGATCTTAGCTTGATAAATAATAAAAGGTGATCAAAATCAATTTTCGAAATAATTTAATTGCATATTTGAAAAAAAATATTGAATGAACATTTCAACAAATAAATAGTCTGAAGTCTGAAATATTACCTGTTTTAATGAACACACGACACACGAAACGTAACGAAGGACTATTTCAATGCATATCACGTAGCATATTTAATGTAAAGTGACTAAATGCAAAAATAATTAAGCCCAGGGTACAAGCATAACAACGAAACCTGACTCGACTGCAGTGACACTATTTTAGTTTTAATGGCGGAGCTTAGCTGGCATAGACTTGTCAATTCGGTTGCTCAAACTTGAATGACTTAGGTAGAACTTGATATTAAGATCTAACGGTTCTTTATGGACTTCGTGCGCTACATATAACATGACATTTGTAACTTTATGGTAATTCCTCTTTAATGCTGCAATTATAAACTATTTATGACTTAATTATGCCGTAATGAATCATTGTTAGGTATCGCTATTTCTTGCTTTGCAGATATAATTTGCATAATTCAATGGTCAACAACACCGATATTGCACGAAACTACGCTACAAAGCATAATCTCAAAACAAAATAGCTTAGAGTATGCAGCTTATATTAATCCAGGTAATTGATTATATCAAAATGGAAGTCGAGCCATTATTTTCGATACATTTTACTGCATTTATTCATTTGCCTGGTGAAAGCTGTTATATCAGCAACTTCTAGAGTACACTAAATACGCAATCCAGGATTCGGCTTTATTTGTAACGTAACGCGAGTTGGGCCTGCATGTACAATGCAGTGAAAGTCAATACAAAGGGTCAAGCGTTCTTGTCTCCCGGGATATTTCACTCGGTTTTGCGTAACTGATCATCCTATACCCTCAGCTTTTGCCTGATATTTTCCAAAAAATTTGCTGTCAGGAACCATAAGGAACCCTAAACCCATCCAGCTTTTCAGTGCAGATAAGAAGACAGAAGACGCACTTCTGGACATGACATAATGTGATAACATGAGTTTATACACCGACTCGTACTCGTACCATCATCATCGGGTCGTACAGGAAGGTGCCCATCATCTCGAAGACCGTAAACAATGGTAAATGGGTCAGCCGGACGTCAGACCCAGACGCCTCCAATATTTAAACACTGATTAGGCTAAGAAGGAAAATATCACAGATAAGGCATTTTCAGCACGGGAGCAGTCACGCTTATTGAAAGTTGGAAATATGCTCCTAAAATTTTTGGCCTATTCAAATGTACTCCTATTGACGAAGCATATCGTAATCTGATGTCAATTTAATAATGTTCATTTTTTAAAAGCATTACATTTTTTGTCAATTTCTTTTGTCCAAATATTGAAGAGTAAAAGTCGATTTATGGGAAATTGAATATTCAATCTATTGACAAAACCCCAAATAAACGTTCCCAATACCTACGTTAATATATCCATCAAATAAATTTTGCCCGCCATGAAGCCTCTTTGGTATGCTGCACGTATCAATCTGTTCATTTGCTCGCCGAAATACAGGAGTTACCCAACCACTGCTGAGTTCTATTATGTGCTAATAAATTTCTAAAGTTGTTATTTTAGTACGTCTGAATTTTTTAAGATTCCAAGCAAGAAGCAAGAAGCGCTACAGGAAAAAGTTTGACAAAAAAAGCACGACACTCGGATTACCTAACCTAATCTAATCTAATCTAACATAATTCGTGTCACGCTTTTTAGTCTCGCGTTCTTTTTTTGGTGTCGGGCTGATTTTTCTTTTTTTGGTGTCGCACTTTTTGTCTTATACGTTATTAAAGATGCACTAAAGGTTGTGATCAACGAGCAACGTGCAGTATTCACCTATAAAACTTTAATTTGCCTATTTTTTATATTAATTTTGTACACGAGCGCATTTGTAGGCAGCGGGAAAGTAGGGAATTTAAATGCGGACAAATGTGTAAATTCTGTTAGGCAGACTCATGCGCTCAAAAGCGACGGCGGACCAAAAATACGTTTTATTACACGTAAATATTAAGCTATTTTAAAATCCTCAATTTCTTTATCCGTTATAAATGGGTTATTGGTTTAATTTGATACCGTGATTGTCACAGAAAATTGACCTTTTCTAAAGGGATGCACCGTAATGTAAAATTAGATCTCAAGAATGTAACTTAATTCAATTTTCATTTGTCAAAAAGTTTAGCGTTTGATTGCATGCATTCACACATAGGTGCAGAAATTATAAAATAAATTCATGCACTGATGTAGCATTCACGTTATGTGGTGTGGTGTGCTTTGGCATAATAATGATGCACTTCCGCTCGATTCATTCACTAGTTTGGATAATTAGTGCGTGCGTAAAATGCTACGTATCAAGGAATGTATGCATATAGTTTATAAGAGAAATTAGCATAGATGAGTGTATTGCAATTTTATTGTTTTTCGTGTTAGCTAGTTGAGTAAGTCGTCATATGTAAGTCGTATATTAGCATTCTTTAAGAATTACCTGTGCGGTGCTTAAATAGCAGCCATTCTACTGACACTCCAGGTGACTTTTTGTGTGCAATAATCCTCGTTCTTAATTTGCACAGCAGCTTATCATTGTTTTCTTAGCATATCGTGCTGACTTCACTGCATAGGAAATACATACTGAATACTGATATGTGAATATCGCTGGCTTGGCTAAATTATGCAAGTACATAAGCCATTCAAATGAAAACATAGTTATAAAAACGAGTCTGATGAGTGGTCTTTGTACCTGTATGATCTGGGCTCTGTCCAAAAGCCTGTGGGCTCAACGTAGGCAATATTTATTAATTACATAAACTCAGGGTCAATCCTCAGTTTTTCCTACTCATGTAACTAGTACTTACCTGTCTTCTATATTGTACTGGTCTTGTTGTAAGTATTATAATTCTTTACATTCGCTTTCAGTCTCAGCAAACAGCACAGACAGACTGGGCTTTGAATGAAGACTCTTTACTACTGTATGTATGAAGCTCGTGCCTCACCTGCCTGAAAATATGAAATTACTCGGGTGTTCAAACCCCGTCTACTCGAATATAAGGGATTTCCCAATGTAATTGTGTTGTTGTAGTCTGAAATTACGATCAATCGAAACAGGCTCAGGGCTAGTTTAATTGAATTTACTAAATTAAAATTACGTGGGCAATTTGCAGCTCAAAACTAAATATAAAAAAACTGAAATTGAAATTGAGATTTGGAATTTAATTTGTAAGTTGTTTATTGCAAGGCTTGAAATTATTGGATTTTCTATTTTTCAAAAAGTGGAAACGAGATCGACCTATTTTTGTATTTCTACTGCTCGTGAGCATAAGCCGTGTGTGACACAAAAATTGTCACTTTCAATTTTATTAATTTCAATTTTATGAGTTTATGCTTATCTTTATCTCTTCTAAGGTTATCTTGAAAATGCAACTCTGATTAACCTATAGTCATTATTTTTGTGATTAGTCACTCAGCTTCAGAGAGAGAATTTAATAGTAATTCTAATTATGCAATATTTAATTCAAACTGAATTTTTGGGATTTAGATAATTGCATGTGCCTAATTTCAGTTTGATTTCTCTGATTTTATTCAGTCAATTCAGCACTAAAGACGACGCTTTGTGTCGACTTAATACATTTTACGCAGTTCGATTGCTGGACCATTATTTCCGGATTTATTTTAATTTGAATTCCAGTTTCTTTTACATTGTGTTTCCAAAGCAGGAAATGAAGGGAGCAGATTTTGTATGGAATTTTCCCCTAGTACTGTGTACTGTCTTGTAAGTCCAGTCCAGCCGCATACTGTAGAAATAACAATGTAATCTTCCTTGTATATACATTTAAATCTATATATTGTATGTTAGTTGATAGTTCATTCCATCCATTCCCACTAATATGCATCTTAAAAAATTATTACTACTTAAGTGTAGTTGCATGCACTAAGTTTTTTTGTGATATATCATATAGGTATCATAGCTAAAGGAAATATTGTACACAATTAGGAAATCATACGTAAAAAATTTAATACATTCTGAAAACTTAGCAAGTGTAATTATAGACGATGCGGATGCGTAGTGTATTTCCATTCCGTATTCAATTCAGTCCATTGCGTTTTTTCCACGCACTGGTCTAATTCGAGGGCCACGTGTAGCTTCATGCCTGTAATACTAATGCTTACATTCAGTTCCAAGAAAGCATAACTTCCGGTGGAATATTGACCCCATGATTGCGTATCACCAGTACACATGTTTCCATACAGTGTTATTGCTCTGCTAATGACGAGAACGAGAAAGTAAATTCGGGAATCGTAGAATGCAAGTTCTGCGTACTGTTTGTAGGCACAAACGGCAGGACAGCTTGGCTTTGGCATGGCATCGGTGAAATCCAGAGAATCTGCGTAGCACAATTCCCGGATTTATAGCGTCTTGTTGCTAATACGGGTGTAATCCGGCCAAACCACTACTACAGTAGCACAGCAAAGCAATACTGACTTCCTTCCTATCTCCTGCATCTGGTTCTGATTTCTGATGTCATGGGGTTATGGGCTGAGTAGCAGACACATCCGTCCAATAACAAAATATCCTAAATTCCTGACTTCGACCCATCCGAATGAATGAGTTTCCATAGTTTACTTGAACACCGAAACAATAACAATTTTGACAGGAAGAGCTTTTCATTTCAACCTTTTTCGTTTCAAAGGGCATGTTTTAAATCACTCCTAACTTGTTCATTTCGGCTGTGATGTGTGATTCCATTGCCTGCTGCGAACCATATTGATCTTTTGTCCAATGCTGATCTGAAAACAGTGCAAAAAACTCTCCCATCGAGCAATTATTCATAAAAAGTATGTATGTTTCTTTAATTATTGGAAATTTTAAGCATTAAACCTAAAATAGAATTAAAGACCTAGTATGAAATTTCTTTTACCCTCAAACAGTGTTTAAACACAATTAACTTCCTTTCTCCAAGCTGTCCTAAACCAAAAACTGACTAAAACCAAAATCTGTCATCTGATGCGTGGAATGGAAGGATTTCATATTTCATAGCTATAGATTTCAAGTGATTTAAAAAAAAAGTTTGAGCACCAGCTTGACCATTGTAGGTACACGCCTTCACAAAGAAAATCTATCTATCTATAACGTCCGTTCGACTGCGACAGCACCATTCATTTTATCGAACCTGAATCTGGAGCCTTTGTCTAAATTTTAATGTCTACAGAAGGAAGCGTCGAAGGAAATCTCAATGCGATGATTTGGTATTGACACTTGGAACCTACGAGGGGCGTTCAATAAGTAATGAGAATGTACCTGGATCTCATGAAGAGAAGTACATACAGCCTTGAAATTTTTTCAAGTTTTACTTCAGTTCTATTGGACTTTACTGCGCCGCAAACATTTGCATTCAAGTTCCTTTAACTTGTTTAAAAAAAAATTAATAAAAATTTTTGGTTTAGCAAAATCGCTCCAAGCCGACTTTTTGAGAATCGAACCCGTACCGGGTTCCACATTAGTGTATCTTCTACGGTCGAAACAGGTAAAAGTGCCTCGGACTTAACTCTCAACTATTGTGTGGGTGCCAGATTTTAAGGAGTTCAGCGAGGTTCACAGAAGCGCTTAAAACATGAACTGGTGTGGGTTCTCTCACAGGCTTCGCTCCGATCAACTCGTTTTTAAAATTGTCTCGTATCTCATTCTTGATGTTATGGTGCAGTTGTTCCAGAAATTTGCAGAATAATGTGGAGTTGCACGTAGTGTTATCATACAAAATATTGAGCTGATATATGCTTACAAAGTTTTAGAGAAAAAATCCCTACCCGGGAATTTAGTTGTTTTTTCATGATTTTTAAAAACTACCCGGGCTCCAGCCATTACAACTTTACATACTTTCCTTGGATGCAATATTTTTATGCTGAATCCAGGTCTCATTGCCTCTCACTATAAGGCAAACTATTTTTTTTGAATTACATTGACATATTCATATAAGCCACACAGTTCACTCACCTGTTATTGCCATTTCCCTGGTCGTGAGCGGTTTTACCAAGCCGAGAATTTTTATTAATTTTTTAAAAATTGGTTAAAGGAACCCAAAGAAAAATGTTTGAGGTGTTGTAAAGTCCTATAGAACTAAAGTAAAACGTGAGAAAATTTTAAGGCTGTAAATACTTCTCTTCATGAGATACCTAGGTACATTCTCATTACTCATTGAACGCCCCTCGTAGAAGCCTAAACCATGCTTAGCGCCAATCTTAAATCATCGCCTTAAACTTTCCATCGATCCTTCGTGGTTAGTCATCCTTTGTATCTGCGGGTATGTATTCAACATTCTAATACGGGGTTGACCGTGACCATAGCTCGAGGTGGCGTGGGCAGATGTATATTGTATATATCCATGTCACTCACAGTAAACTTCGAAACTGATGCTATATGCACGTAGCGTATGATACAGCAGCACAGCAGAGCAAATTCTAGGGAAACTGTTCAAACCAATACGAATTAGTAACTGTAAACAGTGCTACCGCAAAGCCAAAAGTACGAAACCTATGCCCGGTCCAAATTCGACGGAAACTCCTTGGCCTTTTAGCCAATTCTTCCATACATCGTCGACTTGTATAGTTTCTGCAGTACGTATGTATGTATTTCGTACTGTATTGAAGTGGACGACAGAATGTGGTTTTGAAACCAATAATTTCCAGATACTACCTTACACATCGCTCAATCCGAATTTGAGGGAGAGAACGGAGGATGCATTGCATGGACATTATATGACGCTTTCTCAGCATGATTGATAGGACAAGCCGCTATTGTTTAACCCAGAAACCATGCTTTTTGAAAGGACCTTGGGAAAGTGATCTGATCGGACGTCAGGTCAAACTATGTTCCTCGCAGCAGTTCACAGGATTCCTTTCCTACTCAATTTAATTGCATCCAACCCACACGTTCTACAAACAGGGCGTGCTGGTCCTTCTGTTGTCAAAGCCTGCATTGAACCTGGAATTGAGCATGGCCTGGCTCTCTGTTGTCAGTGAAAAGAATTTGGTGTAGCATCCGGCGTCTGGAGAAAGTGTAAACTCATTACTCTTCTCCGTAACCGAGAGGAACTCAATTGCTCTCACTACATGATGTATCTATTTATTATACTGTTCATCCAGAGATACAACCAGATCACCCGCAGTGAGGCTTCGGTCTTTTCAACAAATTAATCTTTTCTCTCCTACCGCCAGCCAGTGTCAATGTCATTTGCTGACCATAAGATGACACCGCGTCACTTCAATGGTCAGTCAGAAGTGACGGTGAAGCGGAAAGCGGAATATATTGTAGAGTCAGGAGTAATTTGTCTTTGCAAAACATATGGTCCAGTTCAGACTTCAGAGACATTCTATCCGTACCGACTACCGACACGGACGTGACGCGGTTGGACGTCAAGCTTTGGACGTAATAACTTTCCAGGCCTTGGGCCATAACGCCTAAAAGTCAACACGAGTATTTTCATTGTGTAGAAAGTCACCGGAAATATAATTAATTGAGGGGCTTTACATTTTGGGGACAGGCTTTGATTAAATTGAAATTCTGCTGGAGGAATCAGCAGAAGGCCAAACCTCGGATTTTGCGCTGCCACATGTTTTTGCAACTTGAATAGCATTTAGGATGCTCTCCACAGGACTACAGGAGGTCACTCGAGATTCAAGTTTATCTTGTAGTTGGAGCTTCGTCATATCTATGATGTTTATTTCAATTTACAGGTCAATATCGTAACAAGGCTTAGTACAAAGCTACAAACTTAGAGTATGTATGGTAAGCTTTGTGGCTTAATCTAGAGACGAAAAGCCCGAAAAATAACAACCAAAACCTGCA
>JAQFXZ010002092.1:0-10236 GCA_034694025.1 Ceratophysella scotica | reverse complement strand
TAGTAACTTGTCTCGGGCGTTTCGGCAGAACCTAACCTAACCTAACCTAAAGGATAGTAACTTGTCTCGGGCGTTTCTGCAAAACCTAACCTAACCTAATTTCGATGCAGATGTAGAGGAGAAATTGCAAACGTGCACATCAGATACTGATTCCGACTAAATAAAATGAGTATTTAAAATGAACATTAAGGTGTTTTTCAAATGATAAAAGCATCAAAAAATCGAAAAAAATTCAAAATTCCTCCCAAATCAGGCGAAGAAAGTCAAAAAAGCAATAAAATAATTAAAAAATCGATAATTTTTTTTTTCAAAATTTTGATCTTTTTTTTTGAAAAAAGTGAGAGTGCCGAATTATTTTTATAGTTTTGCACTCAGGGGGCCTAGGGGAGTCTACATAAAAAAATTCAGCTCATAAGCTTCAAGTTCGCTAAAGTGCATTTAAGCCAAAAAATGGATGACTTCATATCAAGGTGGGACATGAAGGAAATGAAAACATATTTTAAAAATTCAATTCAATACACAGATCAGTGTTAAGCACTGATTAGTGGGCAGCTAGTTATTATTATTACGGTGTTGTAAAAATTGCAGTAAACGCCAAGTGATGGTCTAGCATAATAAAAAACGAGATGAGACACCTTGCATGCTCTGAGGAAAGGAAGCTGATCTCATATGTCATTATGCGAGCGAAATAAGTGAGCTGGCTGACCTGACCAACTTACCTAAACAGACGAAGAGCACGGAATGTTTTGGTGTTGCCATTTCGTGACTTGCTGGCACCTTAGCTGTAGCTTCCCACTCAACTCGTGTCGTCCGTCTGTTTCTTTCTGAGTTCTGAAATGAACTGAGGAGACAGGAGACGCATCCGAGTGCTGTCACATGTCTCCATTCATATTCATGCACATTTTCTCAATCCTTCGCAGTTTTTAGCATGGGTGTGTATTGATTATGACTTGACATTTGAATTTTGAATGATCTTGAAACATACTTTGCTGACTTAAATAATGTTAAAAATGTTCAATGAGGATGAAAAGCCGTTGGTACCGTCCAATCAATTTTCCATTGTATCCTGAGCTTGAGTAAAGCGCGTGTTTTGTAAAGCCTAACCTAGAGGCATCGATAAATAATCTCACAGTATTTAGTCTCCCTGAAGCGGCCGTCTCTCCCTGTAGCTAATACATACATAGAAAGTACACCAGCGTCCTTCAGTCCTTCTCAACTTTAATCTTAATCCTTACTTTACCCCAACCCTTTTAATTAAATGCATCACCGGTTAAGGGCCAGGTGGCAAACACTGTACTCAACTTAGATCTTATGATTCACAAAAAAAAAACATTAGGAAAAATGCCGATTTATTGTGATTGTTCAATTTACGTATCCCAATTATGCCTTTCATTTACGTGCACATACGTATTTGTTGTTCATCTACAAACAGTAGTTCTACTAATCGTAATTTGCTCCCTTACCTTAAATCTCTAATTGTTAAAAAACTTGATGACTTGACACGATTATACGAATTTATGTATCCTAGCCTATGTTATTTGAGTTCCTGTGCAGTCGGATTCCTCTTGATTTCAAACATTCTTGAGTCAAACTCAAGGGTTAAGTTGCAATCATCGCCGATTTGTGGATACTGAAAAAGGATTTCGTGTATCGCTCAGCTCCGCAATAAAGATGGTGCTTTCAATATGAGAGAGATTTCTGACTAGTGAGTGAGTGTGCGTAGAGTTATTCCTCTCGGAATAAATAGTTTATTATTATTGAATACCAGTTATCAATTTTTGATCAATCCTTCCTTTTTCATGCAGTACAACTACGAATTTCATTGTGAACAGGAAATCTTTGGCTTATTCTTTGAAGTAAATCAAACTTGGGAGAAGAAGGCTAGAGCTCTAATTAGCGGGTTTGCTTTGATTTTGATTTCAAATTGGACTTCTTTTGCTTCATTTTCCGGACTTTGACTAATTTGGCAACGGATTTCGGATCTGCATTCCGAAGTGTATCTTGCAGTCCACTTGAAGATGATTCGGGATTAGCGAGTGACTCAATTTGCTCAAGTACGTTGTTCAAAGTTCCTAGTTTTGGTTCACCACTGGCACCACTACTGGCTGATTGTTTCTCTTCTGGCTGTCGCAATAGCTTCATACTCTTCCTAGCAGCCATAGTAGCTGCCCAGGCAGTGTCAGTATTCAGCTTACCGGTAGCCATTAGATTGTAGATTGCCATACGTTCTGGGTGATCAAGTTTCAGACTATAGATACGCTTCCAGTCGACACCGACATCGGGATCATCGTTGAATCGGAGAAAAGTCGTTCGTTGCTCGTCGTCTTCCGGTGGTCCTGCTTCGTCTTCTGAACAACAAGGTTCGTCTTCCTCGCTGGAAATCTTCATGTAGTCAAAAGCGTCAGAGTATGGACCCTTCGCAAAGTCATTGAACATAATCATTTCCATCTCTTGTTCTTTAGTTAGTTCCGATGGCAACTTCCAAACGACCACGACCCCGAGCTTGTCAATTCCTGCCACAAAGTCCGACCTGAAATAGTTTATGAAAATGAATAAAAAATGAGGTCACTGTTACTCGATTACGATTACTAAGTATGTAGTTACGTACGAGGTCATGTTGAAGCAAAATCCGGCTAGTAGATGCGTGTGCTCAATTGTCATAACAGCCTTGGTTTGACTAATCAGTAGATCGTAGAGAATAATGGACGTCTTGACGGCCACTCCCAGGAGCAATGGACGTTTTGACCATTGGATGTCTACAATGGTTGTTTCCCCGTCCACGTACAATTCCAAAACAGCATCTTGAGCCTGAAACAAGTATTTATTATCGTCATTGAAACTTTTTAAACAGTTTATGTTATTTACGTAATTTTAAAATGCATTTGTTCAAACATTCTGGACATTTCGAATGACGATTCGACCAAATTCAGTCACGTAAGCATAGAGGTGAACGCTGTACGGCGAACGAATGATCTTGGAAATGTATTCTTGTTCCTGAAAGATAAGCTTTGCCTGAGGATCGAAAATCGGAGGTCCGTTGCCACGATCAAGAGTGAAATCCACTTTGCCTGAACAAAAACAATGAATATCACAATTTAGTTTTGCATAAGGATTAAAGTCAGTTGTGAATGAATCGGGCATACTTATTTCCACGTCACTCAATAAGGTCCCGCTGAACACGAAGCTTCCATACGTAGTGCAAATGAAGTTTGTCGGGTCCGCACAATCGAAGGCTACGATTCCAAGCATATGCATGTTTTTGAGTTGCAGTCGACTGGTGCCCTTAGCCAGACAATGAGAAGGAATGCAGGATGGCAGAAGAACGTAGCGCCGCTCCATGTGGAAATCTCCGGTCTCTCGGTCAATCGACCAAAGGCCAATGTAGCCCTCTCTGGAAGCTGTCACCAAGAAATGGCGAGATGGTCTTCGAGACAATTGAGTCAACAAGGACCCTTGGTTCTGGTCACAATCAATCCATTGGAGAGAAACTAAGTAGTTGTTATGACATCCACCATCAACTGTGACGAATATTTCATTGTGCTTGAATTCGTGGCGATCAGATCGAAAAGACTTGTTATCCACACCGAGAAACTCGCTCGTTTGGAGGCCTTAAAATAGCAAACAAAATGTCGAACACGTTTCGACTTATCCAGCAATATTTGCTAAGAGCTTACCTGGTAGCTCGCAGTCAGGAAGCGCATAATTTGGAGAAGTTTTTGGCTGCTTTTCTGAGGGATACAAATCGAACAGTGCCACTTCACCGCTACGAAAACCTATGGCCACATAATTGCTAAGAGCGGGATGGAACTTCACCACGGCAGCACAGGAATCAAACGGAATAATGTACAATGGAGCTTTGACTCCATGTTCTGCTCGGAGGCTCCACATGGTGACAGGAACCGCAAAGTGTCGACACCAGCCTTCATGGCCTTCGTGAGCACTGTATCCAACCACCAGATTCATCCCTTTTGAGTCCCAGGAAACCGACATGCCGTCAGAATCGGCCTGAAAACAATATGATACCGCAAGGTGTCAGTCAGGTCAATTGTTACAGGGTTCATCAGAAAGTAGTTGCAAAATACGAGTATTATGCCTTAAGTGAACTTACATTGTGAGAGTCAATCTTCGGGCAAGGAAAACGGTTTTCAATAACGGCAGGGTTACGTTTGTAGAACTCGACTTTTCTTTGATGTAACAATTTCAATTCAATTTTCATTCGGTCCCAGTATGATGCCTGTTCTTCAGCACGAAATTCCACAAGTTCTTGATCCAGTTCTTCCAGCATGAGCTTAGTCGCAGATCTCATGAAACTGACGAAAGCCGGTGAATTTGCTTCGTGCGATGTGTCCTTCTCTTTCTCGAGCAGGACTTGTGCCTGAAATGGAAAAGTGAGCAAATTATGTTGCTGCTTCTAATGTTAGTGAAACATTTTCTAGACCAATTAATTAAAAACAACTACGATTTACCCCAGTAGTAACTTTAGGCACTGTTCCACACGCCTTGTCTTCCTTTACCAACGGATCCGTTTGAGTATCCATTGTTAATGTCGGCCTACAATATTTCAAGCACATTTATTAAAGTAATCTGAATGCAACGTTGGCATGCGTGATTAAAAAATGCAAAATGATATGCGGCTTTACTTCTCCGGCTCTGCTACAGAGTCCAGCCCAATCACTGGGGAATCCCAGCGAGTCCATGTCGTTGGGCAAGCTTTAAGTAGTTGAGCCTCCAGCTTTAGCCTGGCCGCGTCTTCTGGACCCAATAAAGTTTTCTTTGATTCCATTTTTCGTCCAAAACTTGAACACACCCCCGTCGACGTCGTCGACTAATTAAACTGTTAGCCTGAAGCAGTTATTCACGATTAGTAACTGTTAGATGATTTGTTAAACTGAAGAGTATTCGGCTCGGCACTGAGAATTTGATCTTGCTATTGGGAAACACTACAAAGGAGTCACTATTTACTGTATCATGACCAATTCAAGACTAAACACAATGGCTTATTGAAAACGAAACTTGAACTTTCGATTTTGATCTCAGTTGAAGGTATCTTCTCCAAACTTCGAAAGTACGAGGGGGCGCTCATAAGTATCGGAATTGGCGATGATACCATCATATCATGAGAGAGTCGAGTCGATCTTTTTATAGAGATCCCACAACCAGTAAACACTGAGGCTGGTTACTATAGGCGACCCTTAATATAGAAATCTAAAGCAAAATCTAGGATCTTAAGATGCTTTCCGCTTTGATTGTCGAAATCAATCTATGTAAATGAGAGCTACAGCCTAAAAGGTGCGACGTTTGACGAATATTCCTCAAGTTTCGACTGGCGTTCCTGAGAACACCAAAAAAGACGGCGAGTTTTCAAAAGATTTGATTTTTTTGAAAATAATTGCTCGAAATACTTCATAAATGGTTCAGGATCTCTCCGAACTTCCCAACTTAATTTAGTACACCCATTTTACATAGTCTATGGAATGTGTATGTCTGTTAATTATGTGTATTACAGTGTATGTAGTACAGTGCACAGGATGCATGCAGTATGTCTGTCAGAAATGAAACTGAGCACACATTCACCACATTCATTTCAATTCATTTAGTAACATTCATTCATATTTTGCGCGAAATTTGATTTCAATTGTGACAAAAATAGTGATTGGGTGGGTCGTGTCGTATTTATTGATTAATTTCTACATATCATTGCGCCCATTTGAGGGCGATCCACACCAATGACATTATAGCAGAGGCGTCGTCAAATTAGCATGGAACGCTATGGAACAAGATGCATAGATTCATTGGTTTAGGAAAGTTCGGCTATGGATTGTCAGGTTTATGAGTCGTCCCCACAATGAAGTTGGGTACGCTTCGAATTGTCGGTGCTATGAATTGTCGCTTTGTTAATTGCCCCGCTATGTAGTAATGTTGAGGATGCAATATTATGACCGTAAGTTCTTGTTGGTATCTTGAAAATAAAACCCGGTACTTATCAGCACCCCCTCGCACTAGATATGAGCAAAGCCGGTCGGTTTTGCCGAATTTTTTTGAACTAGCCAATTCGCAAAAGTGCGGATACACCAGTCTTGGGTGTTTGAGCGGGACGGGATGAGTTGTATCTTGTCTCACATGGTACGCTTTTGTCAATGCTCGGTTTCGCTATCAGGAGATGCGGAAAGGAAAATACAACGTCCCATGAAATAGTACTGCTGAAAACATCTAATATCCTGTGACTGTGACTGGTCAACAACGGTCGCTACCCTACTGGTTACAGTATAATAATTGCAGAGACAGACAGACAACATGCACTTTGTAGATGAATGATGACCCTCTCCCCTTACCTTGGTATGACAACACAGCAGCACTTTCGCCCTTCGTTGTTCCGAGTTCCAATTCCAAGCTCGAGACGCGCTCGAGCTGATGTAATCCGAATACTTTTACTTTTATACGTATTTGCAGACTTTAAGATTACACGTACTAATTTTGTGACCGATCACGGCACAATTCGATTATAAATTGAACATTTGAAAGATTCTAGATTTCAAGTAATTCGACTGTTTGACATTGACGGGCATACAAAACCAGTAAACAAACTGTCGTCAAGGTAACCTGGTGGTAGCAACCATTATGCTTCCAACCAAAAACAGTGACGCAAAACCCGCGACTCCAAAAACCGCGACGGCGACTCGTTGTAACTAAACCTAACCTAACCCAAAGTAAAGAAATCAGTGCCACTGTTTTTGGTGCCGCTATTTTTGGAGTCGCTGTCTTTGCCTGTTTCGAACCAGCTTATTCCTTAACCTTCGCATGCACATTTACAACATTTAGTAGTAGATGCAAAAAAGCGTCTCAAAAAATTACAGGAACTCTTGCTTCTGGCAGCCTTAACCGCTTCCCTACAAAGTACCAAGCACACAACAGGTATAGTGGAGTGAGCGACCTCATGCTGGATCCAAATGTTTTATTTATTAAGTTAATTTATTCAATGACTAAATAATTAAGACGTTTCTTTTTTTTAAATTAATGTTCCTTTACTTCCATTCCGTAGTTGCATTTCTAATTTATTAAATTAAAAATCATGTTTCTACTGGATTTAATCGCTTTCTGTCCATGAAACATCCCCATATGCATTCATTTTCTTGGGAGGCTGATTCGGAGGGGTAGCAGTTGGTTTCCCACTCAGATTTGACTCCTGCTGCTGATGTTGACCTTGACTATTGGTGTACGCGTACCTAAATTTGAAAAAAAAAACAGTTTTCATTTCAATTTTTAAATACCAAGTTTTATATAACCTCTAACAGAATTGGCTTATTGAGTACTGTTTAAACGGATCCAACGAGACACGAAGTTTAAAATTCTTTCAAAAAAAAGAATATAGATAAAACGGCGTAATTGAATAGTAATGAAGAAAAAGAAAATTACCCAAGTTGCTGCTGTTGTGCCCTTGCCTGGGCATTCCTTAGTGCCTCTTGTTCCATGTACTCATCTCTGCTCTTCTTACGAAGTGCATCATACGTGTTGTTCAGTTTATTCCTTGGTAACTTCTCTAATTCACCCATCTGATAATCATTCTCAATTGATGTATATGTAGAGCCGGCTGTTGATCTTTCATACATAGATGAGTCCATGTCCAGTGTTCCGGTGGGTGCGCGATCCTCCATATCAGTAAAAAATAAGGGATTTGTTGTTCCCGATGAAGCTGTTGAGGGTTCGGTTGCTGGTGTTCCAGATTCTGATTCCATCAAAGACTCAATTGCTCCATAGTCGAAAGAAATCCTAATCAATATAGTTTTATAATTATAAATAGCAATTACGGAGACTTAACCACCATCCTATCACACCGTTATAATATCTGTAAAGCAGATATTTGTAGGGGTAACTTGCATTTGATAATATTGAAGCTCCACCCACGAAGGGTAGGGAGTGGCATTGAACTTGCTTAAAGAAAAGAACGAATCACAATTTTCGGTTGTAGTTGAACAATGCTGTCACCACCAGGGTTTCGCCGATTTTACATCATATTTTTTTTAAAATAGTTTTTAAATGCTAGTTCTTTTTTAGCTGAGATTTTTATAGCACTAGGAATCTTTAAGTAAAAAAAATCAAATCCAAAAAAAACCGACTTAAATTGCTGTTTTCGAAACCCTATGGACCACCCAACTGCCTACTTGGAAAAACTGTTCGAACTATTGTGGGTAGCGCATTTATATAATAAATAGAAGGCAATTTTCAAAATATTTATATTTACCCGTCCGTAATTCCTCCGCCACTCGCAATCTTATCTCTTTGTTTTCTAAGTATTTGAGCAAGTGGGCTGTTTGGAAGCGCCATAATCTTTTCAACGCATTTTCTCTGATAGGAAAACTTCCCAATGAAGTAACCAACAGTACATCCCAATAGTACTTTTGGCCATGCTCCAAATCGAGGATTTCCACTCAAGTAACCTAAAGTGAACAGTATTATACATCAATATTGCGTAATCTTGATTAAAAGAATTTTGTCTACATAATTTATACAATTCAAATGATATACAGTTGTGATTTTGACTCCATGCACGCGTAACACAAAGTTGATTACGGCTAAATCTTCATGCATTAGTATTTAGTTAGTAGCATTTAGTTCTTTGTAGAGCGAGGTTCACGGTTCACCGTGTGTCTAATAATAATCTAATTAGGCTAGTTGCCTTTTTTTTCACTTCGCAACATTTTTTAACGTGTTTAATGTTCACTTACGTGCACTTTTATGTGATAGGTGTCCGTCTCTCGTAATCGTAAACACATTAACGCAAAACCTGTCTCATAGAAGTGCATGTAGAGGAACGTCTAAACACGTTAAAAAATGTGCGAAGTGAAAAAGAAGGCAACTAGTCTAATATAAACACACGGTGAGCCTCGCTCTACAAAGAACTAAATGCGACTTGTCCTGTTCCCGAGTTTTTAGCATGAGGATTTAGCCGTAATCAAGTTTGTGTTACGCGTGAATGGAGTCAAAATCACAACTGTACTGTAGTCTAGCTTGAGTAGATCGGAACCTAACCTAACCTAGCCTAATTAGATTATTAATTAAACTACTTACCATATTTGACTCCATAGAAGGCAGCTGTACCGAGTGTTGTTCCAATCGGTAGACATCTGTAGTAAAAGCTTTCACGGTTGCATTCTCGGAGTGCACGGAGCTCCTCTGCAGTGAACTTGTACTTCTACATTGACATGTGACATGTAATACACAAAAACTTCTTTAAATACATTGTTTGTTTACATATGTTTAGTTGTGGAAATTACAACGGCTTAACTTTGACTTGAATTTAGAATTTAAAATGTGAAAAGAAAACCCATGAAACTGCACTCGCACTCACGATATTTCTTGAAAAATAAAACTTACGCGAAGGCAAAGAAAGGTGGGTGAAGGCGAGTGCGAAGGCAGCTCTCAATTGTTAAAATAATCAACTCAAATCGCTAAGGCGCGATGGCTTATGGTATGGCTTACTGCCAAATCCAGTGAAGGCTAAAGTAAGTCTGAAGCTGAGGGCTGACCCTGACGGCCTTAAGCGGGTTTTAGCCTTCACGAAGTATATATGAAGCATAGCTCAGTATATCCTGGCTACACGTAGACGATCACGAAGGCGAGTGCGAGTGCATTAACTTCGCCCATCTATGGTGTGGGCCTCATGCCTTATGGGTTTTACTTCTTACCACTTGCATGGGTTGAATTGGTGGTTGTCCACTGCTACCATTACCACCGTTGCTGCCCTGACGATTAATGACATTAGCGTTTGGAGCGCTATCACCTCCGCCGTTTCCTGGGTAATCCATTCTTAAATCTAGTAAGTTAAGTACTTGTTAATTTGAGCTGTTTCTGCCTAATTTGTATTTACTTACAAGATTTTTTTTTAAATACTGTATTTTTAGGAACTGAGTTTTCCCCAGTTACCGCCTTTTTTGGCCAAATACGAGCCTGAAGCTGAGCTGAGCTGAGTCTCAGTCGGGCTCAACCCAATCCGGGAGAGGAGCTAATGTGGTAGAAATATGTTTATGACAATGAGCAATGAGCCTGCTTACTTTATTTGTTTTGGCTTGCAATTAGTCAACACGAAGAAAATGTGAAGTTTCAGGAAAAAATATTGAGCTTTCAGGAAGAAAATTGGGACTATTGTCAAAATACGAATTTCTTGTTCTGAAATACTATCACAAGGAAAAATTAATAGATATATGCCTCAAAAATATTGGTAATTCCGGAAAATAATTT
>JAQFXZ010002091.1:0-10237 GCA_034694025.1 Ceratophysella scotica | reverse complement strand
GGCCAGTTGAGTTTTGAAACAAAGCAACCCCCAGCCCCGTATTAGTCTAAAATATTACCGTGGATTCTCATCGTGAACAATTCGAACTTGCATCGGCTGGAACGAAACATCTTCTTGCATCCTAGAGAAGATAAGAAATAAAGAAGTCAGTGAATAGTGAATGGGAAACTCAAAGCGGAATACAAATACAATGTTTCTACTCAAGTGCAAAATCTGTTCAATGTACCTCTCTTCATACTTGCGATTGTTTGGTGTGAACTGTTGTTGCTGTTGATTCTGTTGCTGAAGGATCCCAATGTGCTCTTCGAGGCCCATCCGATGGCGACGTTCTCGCTCCAGCTGAAGACGTAACTCCATTGTTTCTCGGCGAAGTTCTGTTAGCTCGCTCCTCGACTCTTCACCGCTTCCACTATGATCTGGTGACATGCTTCCAATTCCTTCATCTGCAGATTCAACCGCTCCTGTAATCAGAAATAAATAGAATGTCTCAGTCTCAGTTCAGGCATAAATTTGTGTTTAAGCACATTTGCTTTTTGGCGCATTTTTTTCCGCTTTTAGGGAATTTTTTGCTGATTTTTATAAAACACATTTTTTGTGTACATGGATTGCGGCTTTTAGTACACGCATTTTCGTACTCTGTCAGAGCACATTTTAAAACATGCTTTGGATACTTTCGAAATTTAACGCATTTTGTTGTTTTTAGTGTATTTTTGTTGTTTTTAGCACACTTTTTGCTTTTTAACACATGACTTGTGTTTTTTAGCGCATTTTTGCCAATTTTTAACACAATTTGTGTACACCTTTCGCCGCTCCTAAAATTAGAGATAAATTCAATGTCTCAGTCCAGGCATAAATGAACCTGGGTCATGCCGATGCATTTAACAATACGCTACATCAAAGTTCGACCTCATTTATTTCGACTCAATTATATGATCGTAGAGAAAGAACGTGACCGTAGCGTACGTCTGTCTCGTCAGTACGAAAATAACTCAAGAGAAAACTGAAACTGATGCGATGTGTACATAGAAATTCTGAAAAATGAAGGAAGCTTCCAGATTTAATCAGTGAGAGTGCATTTTAACGCAGTAGCTAAGCACTAAATTTTCAATTATCTTCTAAAAGCTCAAAATTCAATTTAAAACAAAATTCATCAGTCTGTTATTATCTTCCTATTCCTATGCTCATCATTCATCATCCAGAACTCGAGACGAGTCGAGCCGAAGTTTCCAGGGTAGGCGCGGGATCCCATGCCTGGATACATGGAAAAACCCAGAAAATAAGAGCGGCAAAGTGGCTTGTTGAACAGAAAGCGGTGTGTGCACGTATCGATCCAGTCTCAAACACGATTTTACGTTACTCGTAGTAGTAGGAGTTGTAAAATATCAAAGTTCGGATTCGGAGAACCCGAGCACACCGAATGGAACAGACAACGTTTTTTTTCTCTACCGCAAAAACATTTACTCTTTTATTTCGGAAATGAAACCAACGGAGATAAACCTTTGACGTCTTCCACCCGCCTGGCCCAGGACTCCAGGACCTGCGTTTTGATGAAACGAGCTCCGCTCGATAGAACACGGCGCGACGTCTCCTATCGATCTTTCTAGCCAAAACCAGCCAAGCCACTACGCTCGCTCTTCTCAGACGGGCCGGGAGAAGCCCACAAAAAAAGAGATGCACTTCTCATAGCAATACTGCGTATAGACAATAGACACTCGAGCCAGAGCTCGTTCAACTCTCCGCTCGCCTCCTTTTCCCGACGCTTTTCCCGGATTCGAGTCTCAAACGTTCGTTCACTTCTTTCTCCCGGATCCTAATATATTTCGTCTCGTCGTCTGGGCTTTTTTTTTCTACGTGGAGCTTCCGCCACAATTTACTACGAATCCAGCCCCATGCCTCCCTTCCCCATTCCACTGATTATTATTAGCCCCACTCCGGCCCTGGCTTGGCTATATATACGCCCAGAAACGCCTCTGATCTCAATTCGACTCCAACATACGATCTCACACACGTTAGGCTCAATGACAACGGGGGGAAATTAGGTGGCGAGTGATACTAAAAGTAGCATTCCATACCACCCAGGTCCAATGATAAATGCGCGACGTGTACCATATTTTTAACTTGGGCGAATAGCTCCATATTCCAAATGAAATACAAAGTATACCCTACGTACGTGTCATTAGCAATCATGCTGAAGATTGGAAACCCAGACTTAAAAATCCTGATTTACGAAGAGGATTAGGAGAGATTCGCCAGACATCAGACATCTTCCAACAACTGTGGCCTGGCCTGTACAGCCTCCATTCATTACCAGGTCGTCTCTGATAACATTTTCTTCACCTCAGGTTATTCTAATCTTCAACTCCTCGTCCCTTCATCAATGAAAACAAGGAGGACTTGTCTGATGAATGAGAACTAAGAGTCTTTCGCAACCTCCGTCGAGCATCTAATTGATTTAACATATGCCATATCACGACACCCTATCCCTACACTTTTCATCACAAGTTATAAATATGCAAATCTACTTTTTCCTAATTCGCAACAAATCCTGAGCGTCGTAAAGCCTTGATGACCCAGCATCGTTTGAGAAACTATCGATAGAAATACCGATATATGCGAAAAACAGCTGTCAACCATCAAGCATTGAGCCCTGACCTAACCAACGCACTCGAATCGCCAAAAGCCTAAATACGCACCAACATATAAATACAGTACACCGAATTAAACTTTTTGATGTTTGAATAGGAGACTGACAGTTAACTTTCTGGCCTTGCATTCTTCATTCTTGGTGTGAAGAATGTAGTCGTTCTGCTACATTATCTGTGGGTTGTGTGTCTGGTGCAAGTTTTATTTTTGGCACTCAGCTCCTCGCTGCACTTCTTGACTTGACTTTCCCGAAATTGCCAGACCATCTTCCCACCCAAACGCCCTCTGCTCTCGTCCAACTCTCTTCTAATTTCCCTACACACACAGTCCCACCACCACCCATGTAATCAGCTGAGAACTCTATTTATTTCATTTCCTTGTTTGGTCGGGACATGCAAAGTGGGCTTGATAAAGACTGAGATAAAGGGGAGGGAGAGCTTTTCCTTTAATGAATGAATGAATGAATGAGACTCACACGTAAACTGACTTACAAACTTTGAAATATTTCTCAAGCCCAAAACTCAAAAGTATACAAAACAAAGTTGTGTGTGTGCATGCATGC
Organism: Ceratophysella scotica; assembly: GCA_034694025.1. Taxonomy (NCBI): domain Eukaryota; kingdom Metazoa; phylum Arthropoda; class Collembola; order Poduromorpha; family Hypogastruridae; genus Ceratophysella; species Ceratophysella scotica. Next base: position 7,032 of record JAQFXZ010002091.1, on the reverse strand, counting down.
AACTGCAACGGAACGAGAGAGGAGGGGACATGGCCTTAAGTTCAGTTCAGGAATAATGCACTATTACGAATTACGCCTCGTTCCTTCTACAGAATGAATTAATGCTCGCCAGACAGACCAAGTCAAGACCAGTCTGTGAACACATTTACACTATGCTCACTGCCATAGCCTTAAACGTGCGTGAGGCGTGTACTCATTGTGCGTGCGTGTCTCCAGCCCAAGGCAAAACTTACCGTCAATTGTCTTCCTTCGTTTAACGATGGAAGGTGGTATGTCCACAGCTGGTGAATGTGGTGAGGAGTAGGCAGCTCCGCTCGTACTTCCGGAACCTTCTCCGCCTCCACTGTTCGCTGTGCTTGAAGCCAGTAACCGCTTCAGATGCGTATTTTGACTCATGATCTTCGTCTTGTCCTGTTCCAACTGATAAATGTACTCCGAGGTCTGTTGGAGTATCGCAGCCTGGAAAATACAAACAAAAATACGAAATTAATACTACGAACTAAGACCTTATTTAATTTCGAATTCCCAGCAGAATCTAATTATAGCATTGGCAAATAATTGCTTTCGCTAGTGTGTAGTGTTCTATACACATGAGAACATTTCAGTCTCATGTCAGGATAATTGATTAAGAATTCAGCATTGATGTCAACATGCCAAAACAACAAACACGACCGACAACCGACTACATTTCATTTCTCCGCGTGTTGAGTTCTCATGACCGAGTAGTGAGTAGTTACATCGAACGTAATTTACTCGTTAGCGAACCCCAAACCCATCATTATTCTCTCATTTTTTGGAACAATTCAAAGCTACGCATACGAGCCGCGGACAATAATTGTGCCACTATGGGAAAATGTACTTCGTTTTGTTTTAACATTTAATGAAAATCGACCAGCCAAACGGCACCAGCTAAGTTCAGTTCTCAGAGTTTCTAAACTCGTTACGCGCAGGAAGTTGTTGCCAAAAAATAATTCAACTAAGAGAGGGCAATAAAGTTATTTATCTAACTTTCTCATGAGCGGCATGCGGGAATAATAAATATCCGAATCGGGATGGCCAGCCAAAATACTAAATACAGAAACTACCCGAAAACTCCTGTGTAAAACTGTACAAAAAAGTGATGTCATAATCTGTCTGCATCTAAAATTAAACAATTTTTGTCTAGCCACCCAGGATTTCGGAATTTTGAACTTAGGAACCAATCGCCAGCTTCTATTTCTAAATGCACGAATTTAAATTCTACGCTGCACAGAAAATAGAGCAAATACCGAAAGAGTCAACAGGAAACGCCATGTCTCGACCTATGAATGGATTCCACATACATCCCTGAGAATTGGTTTCATGTTTGATGTTTGATGAGAAACATATTATCCCTTCCTTACAAATCATTTGAACTTTGACAGTGAGAAATGTAGTAAATATTCCGGCAAAATAAACAAACCTATCTGAGAAACCTGAGCCTAGACACTTATCAGCTACTACGGCCACAAATGCGATACTTTCATTATCTAAGTAGCTATTTATCTTCCTTCTGCTCCATAATAAATCATAATGCCAAGTCAATGTTTGCTTTATTGGATTTTCGACCCCAAACAGAAGCAGAAGTCGTCTCAGAACCAAAACCAGACCACAGTCAATTTTAGGTCACATATTTGCTCCAGTCAGCAAACTTTCAAACAGTATTGATGACAAATCAAATATCCAATGACATAGCAGACGTCTGCAATTTTACACGAATTTATTTTGGATATATGTAATGTGTGATAATGTGTACCAATGTACCGTGAGTCATTCGTATGACTGTATTCCTTTCGAGCGATGATGCCAGGATCTTAACCTCATCTCCTCTACTTAACTCAAGGAGAATCGAATTAAAAAGGCTCAAGAGAACAGCTGGTCTACCTAGCCTATCTTTGGTGAGTAAATAAGATACATGGAACGAGACGAGCAGCTGGCTTCGTCAGCTTCTTTCATGATAGGCACGAGCACGAGCCATACCTATTGTATGCATTGTGACCCCAACTTCAACGGTCCCTTCTTAGGTCAGTTTCTTTATACTCCAACTTTCTTGATGACAAAAGAAGTTAAAAGTTCTTTTGTGCTCAATTGGGAAAGAAGTACAACGGTCGTATCATTGCACAACCGACACAGCTTCTTCCATCTCCACCCCCTCGGATCACTTCCTCGAATCCGGAATGAAAAGAGGAATTAGTGTTGGCTCCTTCATTAGGTATTCTGAAGCGAGATGAGGTAATGGTTCCTATTGTTGTCCCCGTCCACCCTCCTCCAGATGGACACCTTGCAACTCAAACTAACTACCTTCTTCCTTCAGGAGTTGAGGAGTGTCAAGGGGAAAAAAGTGAGAGAGCAGCTGATACTATTTAGAGAGACGACAATAAGGGATCACCAGGTTACTCAAGAAGTAGCAAGAAGCCAGGCGGGTTTAGAACACGACAAGTACCTATAAATAAAGGTAGTAGAAGATGGAACATTGTGCAACCATTTCTCTATTTAAAAAAGGAAGGAACAGGAAAAGGGAAGAATAGAAAAGCCAAACGTTTTCCGTTTTTTATACCGTCCTCCGGTTGGAAGAGCTAAGTCAAGCCAGCAGCTGTTTTCAACATTTAACATCTTAGATGGCGAACCTCAAGGCTTCCGACAACACCGTTTTTTATATGGATAGGGAGTAAGGAGTGCTATTGGTATTTGGTAGTATGTATTTACTCCTTCTTTCTGTCCACATGTTTCAAAACATACACTCCTGTTTGGTGTTAATGTTGGACCCTTTCTTGCCCCCTGCCTTCCTGTTTGATTGAGTAGGATTATTCTGTCGCGTGCACAAAATTCAGAGAATTGTGTGATGAAACCGAAATTGACCCACGTATTTGAAAAAGAGTAAAAAAAATAATTATAATTAGCGAATCCTAAGGGTGAGGATTTTACCGTCTACTTTTTCTTTCAATTACTCCATGGATCTTCTCTGCTAGGAGCCTACACCTACCTGGTGTCAATTAACAATTTCGTAGCCCATGCTAAACCTACGAAATTTTAACGATATAACCTCGCCTAACCTAAACGTAACCAAAGAGCTACAAACAATGTAATTTGGAACCTTGGGTCATTGGCCATTCACAACAAGGTCAGTAAGAAATTAGAAACCCAGAACTGTTCTGGACAAAGATAACGTCATTTTGAACTTGAAACGATTTTAACAAGGCCGCTAAAAATCTAACCTAAGGTTCAAATAGGGCGCAGAATCTAAAACGATTCTAAACAAGGTCACATTGAAGCTTAAACAATTCTAGAAAAAGTTTGACTGCCTTATCTTCCTGATTCCGCGAGCATCACATCTTCCGTTTTAGATTACAAAACATGCCGTGCTGTTAGCCTATTTCACATATGACCATGTGATATGTGATACCATGAAAAGTCTGCGACTATGACCTTATTCGACCTTTTCGCTGAATTTAGTCTCCATTGGTTGCTAGACAATGCATGAGAATTACACACTCATTTATAGAAAAGTTCTATCATTCAAAATAATGAAGTACAAATTCGACATCAGAAAGTTTTTGACCTTGTTGGTTTCGGGTGCTTGAACCCTGACCTCGAAATTGCTTCCTCCCGTGTCTTTCTGCATAAAAGCAAGGAACGTCAGCTTGCAAAAATAGGATTGCAATCAAACTTAGGTAAGCATTCCAACCAGCACCAGCGACAGCATCACTTTATTCACACTCGTGAATCCATAATCCATGCAAACAAGTTCGCAATGCAGAAAGAAGACCCATTATCCCGAATGTGCAGAAACTCGTTTCCAGCATTTGGCCTTTGTTCCAAACCAACCCGTATTCCATTCCACCAACTGAGGAAAGCTTGAAGCGCTGAAGGTAAAGCGAGAGAGTAAGTCAAGTATCTGAAAGTGGTCAAGTGTTTGCTGGAGACAATTGCCGAAATGGTTGCATAATGAGTGGATCCAAGGTCGAGTTCCTACTTGAGAGTTCGCAGAGTTCACTCGACTGTTGTTGGATACTTGATTCCGTCATGTCAAGTGACTTGACTCCACACAAAGAGAGAAGACGACGGCGGAGCGAGAAGAGGTTCAGGCAAGTCAGGACATATGTTTTGAAGCAAGGGCAGTTCAAGGGCAGGAATACCAGCGTTTATCGATCTCTCCTTCCTTCGAGAGAAGAACCCACGTTTTTTTTACGCCTCATGATCATTCTCCCCGGCTTCCTTTTTTTACATCATCTCGTCTGGCTTGATGTTTAGTCCTGGGTGCATGGGCATAGTCCTTTCCCTATGCTACTTGCTACTCCGTCCCGGGGGTGGTAGTGGTATGGAGTGGACGTGGATTTGGAATGTTGTGCATGCATACACTATAAGATAATTTCCTATTAGTATGCACAGACAAAGGATGAGCTGGGAACCTCAAGTCACTCAATTGTAAATCAGGCTTTATCATTCGGGAGACGGGATGTAGTGGAACTCTCGTCCTACCCACACACTAGCTGTCCAAACTCACTCAAATTAACACATGCAAAAGGGCAGAGTGGTCTAGACTCTCTGATTAATGAACTAGTCCGCTAACCCTACTGGAAATTGAAATCAAATATTCAACATCATCCAAGCGGAAACGAAAGACGAATAAATTGCATATTATTCAAATATCCAATCAAAATAGCAATAAAGAACTTGGATCAATCCCATTTCATTTGACCATAAATTCTAATTTTAGAAACTTTTTATAGCTTGACGCGGCTATTAAAAAGTAATTACATTTCACACATATTTGAATTTTAATATGTCGAAAGTGATGCACCGAATATTCGACACCGAATTTTTCCGCCATTGGTCGAATATTCAGCCGTATGCCGAATAGTCTTTGCAATGAATTGAACAAATTTTCATACAGTAACCTAAATGTAAATTTATTCATTTAAAAGTTATAAATATAGTCGAATATTCGGGTTTTCCGCGGTTGGCCGAATATTCGGCCGCCGAATGCTCTTTTTTCCGCCGCTGGCCGAATACTCGGCCCGACCAACGTAAAATATTACTCTTCGAGGCATCATTCGTCGAAATTCCAAATGGCTGACCAGTGAACTGACCAAGTGAGAAATTATTCACTTAGGCCATCAACCACTTGCTCCAGGCACTACTTGAAAGAATGGGAACATTCTGAAGAGATAAGAAAAAGCTAAAAACTTATTTGGGAACAGGTGTTTTCCAGTAAAGTTTCTGTCCCTTCTCCACTCCACGCTCTAACCACCTGTCTGCCCCGTAGTAAAGTAGTACGCACGAAGCACAAGGGTATTCCCATGACTCTTGCCGTTCTTTCTTACCCTTCTACATGTTGTACGTAGTAATTCCAGTTCCGCCCAAACAGTGTAAATTAACAACATCAAACTGAGGCTAACATAAGTCTAACTAAACCATCCGCTCAAGACTTTGAAAAAATTTTATAAAAAAAAATGGGTCCTAGTCCTGGCCTGACTGACTGACACATCAAGTTGCGTATATAATCAATACAATTGGAAGCAGGTGGAAAGCCGAAGCGTGCGTTGCCTACATTTTCATTTAAGTTGTCTTTCCCACTCAAGTTTCTCGTCAAACTTTGTAACAACAGTCTAGACGTTTTACACACTGAATAAGGCGTGGTAGAATGAAAACAAATTTCTTGAATGAAATTGGAAGGCGTAAACCAAAACATTGAGCTTTTGTTTTCTCGTTTAATTCCAGTTTAGACGTTGCCGACCGGCTTGTTTCACAAATGTATCAAACATGAGAGGGAAATCAAACAAATTGGCTCAACTCAACCCCGACCTATTTTAAGTTTAGTCCCAGTTAACAGTAAATTTACGACAGAATTAAGTCAGTTAGTAGGACAGTAGTACGTATTTTACGTGCGTGGGTAGTGTCACGTGTCACGCTGATCAATAGTAAAATTTTGCATTTTGTCAAATTGTCAATTTTCAATCTACAAATTAATAGCTGTTTAAAATTATAGCAAGTTAAAGATTAATTCCTTAGCTTTTACAAAATTAAGCTTATGCGTTTTCACCCTATCATTGTGCTCTTACGTAGCTCTTTTTACAACGCGCGTTTAGACAAATAAAAGCTGGTGAGTCAGCCAGAATATCAGAAGTCAGCTGAACTCCACCGGCAGCCAGCCCAGGGTTGATGGATACGTGTCGGTATTTTGGGGGCGGTTAACTAAAAAAAATACTTCGGAGCGGAGTGGTTGAAACAACAATTGAAAATTGAGAACATGCAAGGATCTTGTAACATGGAACATATATAATCGGAGGGTCGGGCTAACTTTACCATTTACCGTGAAATACGAAATACTATATTTTAAACGGACGAAAGAGTATACTTATGCAACCGATGATGTTACCTGAAGACTCCATTTGGAAAATACTAGACAGAAGAGGTGTCCAGTTTTTAGTAATATTTAATATTGCCATTTTTTGGCCATTCATTCCAATGACTACAGGTGAACGATATGAAGACAGCCAACAGCGGTGGTCATAAAATTTCAACAGCAATTAGAATTGCATATTTTTTAAGGAGACGGGTTGAGATTTTCGTAAGCACTTTCACAAACAGCTCAACACAATACACATACATACACATCCCAATCCCAATTTGGAATGAACGTATCATATCCTATCACCTATCATAATATAAAGCTAAAAAACACGAGAACATCTTGCCTAGGTACTTACGTTACTCTCAGTGCTTTGTTAGTCCAATCCAATTTTCCTTTGTCATAATAATAATCAGATTGGAATTGGAGTAAACCATATGGTCAGTAGCAATTTAGCTCTGACCTTAGACTTATGCTTAAACCATTTTTTATCTCTCGTTCAGTCGTCATCTCTGAAGGAAAGTGTGTAAATACACGTGACAGTAGCAAAAATATAAGTACAGGAAGATAACCGCAATTATGGTCCATCAAATGGCGTCTCGTACCTGTACCTCCAGAAAACACTTTACACTACTCACCCATTGTTTTGTACTTCAAACTTC
>JAQFXZ010002090.1:0-10238 GCA_034694025.1 Ceratophysella scotica | reverse complement strand
CGGACGTCTGCTAACTTCACGCTTCAACGTCGGCGTCTGCCAACTTCACGTCGGACGTCTGCTAACTTCACACATCCGATCTCAGCCCTGGTCAGGACCGGAGATCAAAATTATGAGAGAAGCGTGAGAGAAATACCCAGGATTAATGAAGAACGCACACAAAAGTGACATTTACGACAATGTATCTTTCACTTACAGGCCTAATAATTATTGCGTATAAGGTCGCGACGGAATCGCTTCTGAAGCCTGTAACCATGATACAATTGTACCTTTCGTATTGAACAAGAGTTTTATTTTGAGAATCATAGAATCGGTAAAACACATACTCAATTTGTATTATGGAATTTACTCCACTAAGTAGTAATTGGTAGTCTGGTATCATAGTTCAAAATAAGATTTTTTAAAACCTGAAACAAATGAGAATAAATATTATTAAATTGTGTTGCATAAACACTAAACTATTTCCTCAAAAGCAGGATCAACCTTTCAAACAACTGCACGCCCGCCTGATACCCAATGGAAGACCCTGCCAGTGGGCGTGTCCAGGAAAGCAGCTTCTCGTCCCCGTTTGTCAAATGGGAAATAGAAGGAGTCGACTTGTTGAGTCCAATAACAACAGATTTAGGACAAGGGGTTGATTTGATGTATCTGATTCATTCGGAGATGGAGAAGCAGAAGAACGCCGACACTACATCCTGGAAGGCACGAGTTCTACATTTACGTTCTGACGAGCCCTACCAATTCAGCACGGACTCATTTAATACGATTCAAGTTGACAACTGGGACGAACTTAAATTCAAGAAATTTAATGGAATCTTAAAAATGTCCTCCATAACAAATACAAGGATGCTCTCATTTCAAAACTTTAGGAGTATGATGCAAGTCTAAGCTTTTGTATTAGGTGTCACACATGCTTGTCAGATTAGCAGTCTCGACCGAATTCTCACTAATTATTGTCTATTTCGAAACTCCATCCTTCTCATAAGATTCATATTATTGCTTAACTTCTTGCATTCTGCTGACTTCCGATCTTAAATCTCTGCACTAGCCAAATAGCCTTTACGGGACGGGAATTTTAAGTTGAAATCTGTTTTTCCAAATTTGTAGGAGTGAGTTTTTTTTACAGCCTGGCGAGTTTTAAAAATCCCCAATATCATAGGTACTTCTTTAAAATTCCTGAATCACTAGCAATGACCAGTCACCTAACTGCATGCTACACGCTACACTTGGTTGCCTACTTCCTCCTAATGAAAATGGGGGGACGGGGGTTATAATCCAGATATAACCCGCACATCCTGTCACTTCCTTCTAATAGACTAGGCTTCTAATGGAGTGAAACTATCAATCCATTATCGCACACGATATGTTTTGTTTATCATCAATGAAATTCGGCACATATTGTGTACACTTTTGACAGCCAGTACAAGTAGTCAGTGCATCTGAGTAGCTTCCATAGGTTCTACTCTAGGTATTTAACTTAGTATTTGGAATGCAACAGATCAGATTCTTTGAAATCCGACCGGCCTGGAAGTCAGGCCGTTAAAGTCCGGCCTTCTGCTAAAGTTTCGGTGTGCAACATTATACAAAACAGGTACAGATAATACTTTTCGCAAGATTTCGAGTTTATCCACAATAAAAATACAGTTTTAATATAGTCGAATGCCTAAGTAAACATGAAGCTTAGGGTTCACGATCCACCCAGTGGGTTGAATATATAGGTCCAAAATTGAAAATTCGGCTCAGATTACGATTTTGGCTCAACTCGAACAGTATAATTCTAATGTTGTTACTGGTTTAGCACGGCCCGAATAATTCGGTTTAGTTTAAAATTCTTTTTGACCAAATACATTTTGATTGGTTTTCGACTTGAGTTCGAAGCGAACGATTCGAATAGGGTTACGATCTTGTCTCGACCGAACATGAGCATTTCTTGTTAATTTACAAAGTTAGCCCGGGCTTTACAACCCTCGTTAGTTCAACCTGAGCAATTTGGATCGGGTTACAATCCTAACTCGAAGCGAACAATTCAGGTCAGGTTGCGACTCAAAGTCAACCTAAGCATTTCGGTTTAGTTTAATAATCAGCTCGATACAAACATTTCGTTTTTGTTTACGAATTGAGCTCAACGCAAACAGCTCAGCTTAGTTGTGACGATTCCAGCTTGACTGCAACAGCTCGGGTTCGCTGCTGATTATAATTCGACCCGAACGATTCGGATTCGGATTAGGTTACGATTTCAGTTGGAACCTAACAACTCGGATCGGATTGCGATTCTAGCTCGACGCGAACAATTAGAATCTGGTTACAAATTAAGGTTAACCCAAACATTCCGGTTTAATATACGAATTCAGCTCGATTCAAAAATTATGCGTTAAGTTACGAAGTTGCCTTGTTTCGAACATTTCGGGCCTAGTTCAGAGTGCTTTCTTAGTAAGATGCAATTCGTGTTTTTGGTTTGGTCACATTTTCCCTGTTACAGCTTCAGTTTTGAAACTGCAACCTTTCACCACCAAAGCGTAATTTCAAATGTAATTCATGTTTACAATTCAATAGGTGAATTTAAGAGTAAAATTAGCATATTTTGAAGCAAATACAGATTTGAAGTTATATATTAGTAGTACTGTACTGCATAGGTTTTTATTAGCTCTTGCTAAAAAATGTCGTTCAATTTTCCCACAGAGATCAAAAAAGTTTGCTTCCTCCAGAAAATTGCTTAGAACTCAACAAGCTGTGGGACCCAAATAGTTCAAAAGCACCCATTCCATATAAATTGGATCTCCAGACAAGAATCAAAGATAATAGAATTGATTTAGCTGATTTCGATAATCCTCTACTGTACATCTGTAGAACGAACGACATCTCTTTGGACGGTATCCAAAACACGTATACCCTGGTAGGAGGTGCCGGCAGCTCGTCTCCAACACACTATGAAGACAAACAGTAAGTCGATATATTCCATTATATTCAATGATCTCCTATTTCAGTAAAAGTGAACTCGCTGTATTTAGAATGAAAAGTTTAAGAGCATGAGACTAGTTGCGTCCATTTTTAAAATCTCTTGCTCAGATTGAGCCTAATTTCACTTTAATTATCGGTTTTCTTTATATTCCGTTGCCCAGCTATTGTAAACCATTTTTCGTCCTTTCGTTTCCGATTTTAAATTTGTGCGCGATCGATCTCCGTAGTAGTTTTGTTGTCTTGAAAAAATTAAGTTCATTGCTTAGCAAATAAATTTCTATATTTTTATATATTAAATTATTTTTTTAAATGGATGCCAGTTTGCAATCAAAAATGTCAGTGAATTCTATAAACCTTACCAATCACCCCTTCTCGCCGTTTAATTCGATAAATTATATCAATAACAACACAAACAATCGCCAACCCAATTTTCCTTGCCAACTTTTGCCGCCCAATTGTCACTCCGCCCTACTGTCGCCGCCCAATAGTTTCTCCGCCCAATTGTCTGGCTAAAGACGCGGCTTTTCTCTGTTTGATTTGTTGCTATAGGTTAATTCTTGAGTTTGACGAAAGTTTGTATATTAAAATAATTATGCATTTCGACTGATGTTGCCAGATCGCAAAACAAGATGCGTTAAATCGTGTTTATCTATGCTCCTGGTTCGTCACATAGCCGCTGCCGATTGAATAGCTCGAGCAATGCGACTTGCGCTACGCAATGTACAAAGAAGGGTCCACACTCGGACAGCATTATACCATATTGTAGTCTAAAAAGTGCAAAAATGTTGGTAAATGGCATTAAAAAAGAACTTTAAAGTTAATATATAAATCATAGCTTTTATCCAAACTTTCCAAACAAAATTTGCCGCTTTTTTCGAATCAAAGCGTACAAGAACTATAATTTAGCAAAAAAAAAACTGCGTAAAAGCAAACTATACTATCAAAATAAGCAGAAGCACTGAAATGGCACTTTGGAAACTAATACATAAAGAGCAGCAGCATTCAAGAGCAAATCTCAGTTTCGAGAATTTAATTTCTTTAGATAGAGCCTAAAAAGCTTACTTAATCAAAAGTAATGGGTTTATTTATTATTATTTCAAGCTTTAGTCTCGGAAGCATAAACAAGATGGTAGACGGAAAGGCAATCTGGTAAGCAAAGCTTCACTTCGCGTATTTAACAAACTCTTGTAAATATATGGCTTGTTAGACGTGGCTCGTAGTCAAATCACTGATTTGAAGTTTGCCAGTTATGAGAAAGTGTATTTTTCTGCAATTATTACTACTAAAATATATCCTTTGTTCACCAGGCTAGTTATTGAATATAACCACAACAATAAACTGATTGATGCATTAATCAAACACCAGAAGACGGACTGTCACGCTATTCTGGCTAGCAAGACAATAATCACATTACCGGAGTTTCTTGACAAAGAGGGAATAAAGTACTATGTGGTAAATTACATAATGTACATCAAAATATGATAGCAGTATCGGTGAACGGACTAGAACAATTTTGTTTCGATACATTTTATTTTGCAGGCTCTCCAAGAACCAGGGGATATTCGTGAGTACAGTATTGTATTTCTATTATTTTGCTAATACGTCGATATCAATAATATCTGCTAATATTTTTTTCACAGTTGTGACGTTCCCTGGGGCAATCCACACGGTGTTTAACCTATGTTTTACGGTAAAGGTGTGTTAAAATCATGGAAAATAGGATCTTGATTTTACATCGTGTGAATCTCACTTAAAATGCAATCGATTGATATCTTTCAGAACGCTCTCAACTTTATTCCCACGAAGTGGATAGAACCAATAGTAGACCACATGGACTGCTACTGTAGAGTGACACGCGAAATGCCTGCAGGAGGGTTAGGATGCGCAAGGCTGCTCCAGTAAGAATTTTTTTACTCTTGATAAACGAAACTATTAGAACCTAGTTTCAAGTTAATCGATATATGATAGTTGTTAATGGTTTATAGAGTTGGTTGATTCTATAAAACCGTTGACTCGGCTTGAAACTATATCTTAATTTTTAGATCTGTGCCTTGTTCTATGTACGAGGATTTAGACAGGTTTTTTATTTTGTTTATTAATAGACACGGACAGTCACTGGCGACCATCTTGCCCAACAGTTTGGTGCTTGAATCAATAAGTGCTTGGCTGGGTATACGACAACGCAATGGTCAAAATTTATTGGTAAGTTAACTAGTAACTTGAGTCAAGACAATTAGACACTAATCATTTCGCTCCATTCTCTGGAATTGCATTCACCCGGTGTACCATAGATGGGCATTTGTTAGGCCCTCCGGCCATCCGGCCCTCCGAGCCAACCTTGGCCCAACGGCTCTCCGGCCCTCCGACCCAAGTCAGGCCCTCCGGCCCTCTGCCCTCCAGCCCTCCGACCAAAAATGGCCTTCTGGAGGGCCGGAGGGCCTTTCCCCATATGGTAGCATGGGAAGCACAAAATAGGCCCTCCGGCCCTCCTGCCCTCCTAGCAAACTATGGCCCTCCGGCCCTCCGAGCCAGCTTAGGCCCTCCGTCCCTTCATAGGGCCGGAGGGCCTTTTGCCTATCTATGCGGTGTACTATACAGTCCCGAATTAAGTCAGGCTCGCTGTGCACTAGACATGCATTTCGTCGACCCTTGACGCTTGTTTGTTTTTTGTTACGGAACTTAAATATATACCAAAAAGTTAATCATCAAACCTAAATCAATTACTGACCGCTTTTTTAACTGAATAATGCATAGATGAAAACTTTCATATTTATAAAAAAATTATTAGGGAGTTTGGCTGACGAGTGACTTGATATTTATCCAAAATTATCCTGAAAAACGAATCCCTGACTAAAATCTTACTTTCTGCTCGAATTGCAAATTGCGATGAAATTAAAGGCATTTCGTGTAACAGGTTGACTTAGGTTCAGGAACCAAGAAACTCAGAATAGATGATTGACAAGAAAGGACACAATCTAACGCGCAGTGGGTTGCGATGCAAAGTTCTTAGTTCTGAAGAGTCATGCACGTAACAATGAACCAAACAATTCATGAAACAGTTTAAAATAATTTAAAAAAGAAAAGATTACGTCAGGTAAAAGGTAAAAAGAGACAGTAAAAAAGTTTTGAAGCCGGGAGAAAGGAACAGGAACGGTAGCAACAATTGGAATTTGTTAAAACCGTCAAAAAACATAACTGTCGTGGAACGGCTTGATAGAATTAGAAAAAAAAAAAAAACGTAATGAAGCGGGATGAAAATATATGAATAAATAAATGAACGGATTAAAGGAGTAGATGTCGATAGAAAGCAGGACGGAGAGAAGGCAAGAAAGCAAAAAAGACAAATGTGCAAAAGTCGAGATGGATTAATATGGAACGGATTAAATAGAAACAATCAGGAAACTAGTCAACGTCGTTTAGCAAAAGTTTTGCTTACTTGTTTGGCCGATCTTTTGGTTGTCCTTGCGGCCGTCCGTTCGCTTGTCCGTTTGGAGGTCGGCTGAGTTGTAAGTGTCTGTTCGGGACTTTAAGGGGCTAAATAGTACAAATCGAGAAGCTGCAAATGTAGCACAACAGGTTTGTAGAAACATGAAGCGAAAAGAGTCACAGGGAAAGATAGAAGAAATAAAAAGTAGCGGTTTTAAAGTAACTTAAAAGTCGTAGAACGAGTTGAAATAAATAGGAAAAAAGGAAAGTGTCATGGGAGTCCCATGACACTTATTGTTTATTTATTTATTTCCCGTCCTATTTGAGATAGCTTGAAATGTAGGTGCGGTTCGGTTAAGTACATGAATTTGTTTGCGGAACTGATTACTCACATTGTTCCTCGTCGAGTAGTATGCAAATATTCTCATTAGAAACTCGGTTAAACTAGAATAGCATTGTGCGAGATATACAACGAATACCAGAAAATGGGTTCAGCTGTTTTTCCCGCCGGGAGAAATTGCAGGGTTTAACGAACTTGGAAATGTCATGTTTTGATCCCTGTTTCGTTACTATTACATTGTTTCTTTGAAAAAACATGAATTTTCCACATTTGCAACAGCAAGCGTAATAATGACCATTTTCCGCACAGGTTTTTTGAAAGAAACAACACAGCAGTGGCAGAACCTAGGAGAGACATGTGACACTCTGTATTTTGCTAAGCCGATGGAATCATTTCGGAATTTTAAAATTTTGGACCCATTTTTTTGGTCTTCATTGCATACATATTTTAAGGCATATTGAACAGCTGACCAGATATTGAGAATTGATAGAGACAATTTCTGGTTGTACAAGGGGGCTCATCTGACCAGAATTTTGCTTCGTACAATAGGATTCACGAATTTAGGCGTTTTTCAATAGTTATTGCAGCGGGTGAGGTTTCTCATGTCTAATATGCCAATATGTACTGGTGTTGGTGTTGACACTTCACGCCTGAGTCCTTGAGCAATTCCTTAAACGCACTTAAACGAAAGAATATTGTGAATATTAAATTCGTACCTGATTTATGTTTCAAGGGGCTGTTGGATCCAAGGGCAAGGCGACTACCTCTCCTGGCTAAGAAAAGCAAGATATATGAATGTGAAGATTTTGGGGCGGACGTAGGGAAGTTTAACCAAGCGAACGAGTCGGGAAAAAAATTCTTCTGCAAAATATGTGTGCTGACCGGACGTAAGACGGAAGATGAAGCTCAAATGACGAAAAGCACCTTTAACCGTCACGTTGCGGAAGTACACGTGGTCACAAATTCTACAAAGTGGTGTGCAAAGTGCACACAGAGGTTTGGGGATTCGACGAGCCTCAAAAGACACAGGTGCTAATAAAGTGAAGCTTTAATTTTAAACTAATGGCTTACAAGTATATTATAACCAATCAAAACCAATCAAAACTTGCGTTATGGGGACTCTGTCAGACCAAGGGATGTGGGACTTAGTGTTTAGTTTGAACTTACTCTTCCTTCAGCATTAGCTGAAAGCTGTATTACATAAAGTATTTCGCAATTCAAGCGCAGCAATCGTCATAAATGTCAAGAAAAAGTGAGAATTAAAGTAGATACACTCTCACTAATGAAGAACACCAAGCTCGTGGGCGCATTTGTGAGGTCAAACTGCAAGCTGAATCAATTAGTTCGCACAGCTAAATTCGTTGTTTGTAAATCTGAGATAGCCATTAATATCTGGAGTGCCAAGAGAAAACAATGTGCATTGCCAGATCCGACCTGACCAGTAAATTTCGGTTCAAAAGAGCTTGACCTGAAATATTCAGTCCGTTTTGAAATCGCTACCCTACCAGGAACTTTTGGTCGTGTCACACCTCTGTAACCAACATAGGCAATACTTTGATATCATTTGTGAACAAATAATAGAAAAAATTACATATTTATTACATGTTGCGATTAGCCTTAAAGACTCCTGCAGAGATGCTTTGTCAGCTTCTAAAGTATTGAACATTTCCAACATCAAAAATTTGCACAAAAATATCGATTCAATGAAATAGAAATAAATACGTCGTCATGACATCATGCAAATCGATGGACTTCATTTTCCTTCTCTAATTGCAGTATGCAGGATATACCAATGATTTGAGCTCAGGTGTGGCTGAAGCCTGTTCGAAACGTGTATTGATTCTCAACATCATGTTGCAACAGCAAAATCAAGACCAAAATGGACATTTTTAGCCTTGTTGCTTGATGCTTGATGTACCGCGTGACATTTTACACTAAGTGATGTCTAAAACTGTCTAAACTCTAAATAATTCCATTCGTTTGTCATGAATTCAGGTTAATATGGGCAAGAAAACAAGTCAAATATCAAGTTTTGATTGCAGTTTCTGTCCGTCAGTCCGTCCGTTCCTCGGTCAGTCCTCGTTCGGCAGTTCGTTTGTCCGTTCGTGCGTCAGTTCGTTCGTCTGTTCGTTCGTCCGTTCGTATACTCGTTCGTTTGTACATCCGATCTTTTGTTCGTCCGCCTTTCTCCGTCAGTTTGGATGTACCTTAGTCCTGGTCCGACTGTTTGTTGTATATCTTCACTACGCGTCTCTGGTCCGTCCGTTCTTTGGTTTGTCAATGCTTCTTATCCGTTGGTCCGTCCATCTGTCCTGTTCTTTGATCCGTTAGTTCTTGTCCGTGGTTATTTGTTCGTCATGGATCGTCCGCTCGACCGTCCTTCTTCGTCCGCTCGCAATTCCGTCTTGGACCGTTCATTTTCTGTCAGTTTTTCAACCCTGCCTTTGGCCGTTTTCCCGCCATCTGCCCGTTTTTCAGTCCGTAAGTCGTTGTCCGTGCTTGCTTGTTCGTCATCGATCGTCCGTTTTACCGTCCGTGTTCCTCTGGTCGCCCTAGGTTCTTCAACCGTCCGTTATCTTCACGTTGTTCTACCCTGCTTTTGTTTTGTCCATCCGTCCGTCTATTCGTACGGGACAATGCATTGTGTCATTAATATTAAGGTTCATCATTAGGGAAATCTAATTTTACTACGCAGCTGGTACACTTATTGCAACGTGAAGAGAGAGCGCGAAGCGAGCGGACAAACCTTTCTGTTTTTGAGATTGAGATGCTTAAAATATTTAAAGTAGGTCATTTCATCGTAAATGGAGTTCCTGCCGCATTAACGCTTTTCTGGCATATTATTTCAGCTAGGCAATCATCTGGAAGTAGAACATCGAAAACATTAACGCATTACACATGGTAATTTACAAAAGTCCAAGGTGTCACGTTACACTAAGACGTTAGAATGGGCAAGGCTTGGATTTACTCAACTCAAAAGTTCATATTAGGTCATGCCAGTGCCGGGCTAAGGGATTGAAGTCGGCTTAGGTAAACCCGACGGGCCTCGGGTCGAGTCTATACCATTTGTGACCGGACCCGAACATTTCGGGTCGGGTTAGGTGATGTTATTTTCAACCCGAAAGGTTTTAGACTAAAAGGGTAGGTAAAAAAATCGTGCATCGAGAATTCTTGAGTATACAAGTGATAGCAGATTACAGGGTGGCATCAAATGACATCGAAATGCTAAACTAAGGTCCTTTAAATTCAACCCAAAAAATTAAATTGAATAATAAGGAAAAGCTTCTTGGTTTAGTTTCTTTGACAGTTTATTCAAGTTCAACAAGGCAAGATAGCTTATCAGTTATACGTCAAAATATGTAATCGACTACTATATACGCTATATAATTTTTTTTTTAAATATTTAAACAGTCTGCTTTTGTAAAGCTATGTCAACACAGGGTATATGAAGGTAATAGGGTAGAGTACTCGTCCATAAGAGCGAAAAAAAGAGAAAAGAAAAAAAGCGTCGCGT
>JAQFXZ010002089.1:0-10239 GCA_034694025.1 Ceratophysella scotica | reverse complement strand
GACACGTAATAGGCATAACCTCCGGCTATAGGAAACTCACTCATTCATGATCCTGACATAAGGAGCCTCGCTGGGAATAAATTCTCAAATTCTCCCGGTAATAACAGACAGTTTGTTGTTCAACAATCTCCTTTTATTTATTCTGTCGTTTACCTTGCTCAATTGCGACATATGTACGTTTGGTTGAATTTGAAATTTGAATACGACTGCATTAAAATCCCAAGCCTTGACTGAATGTAGGCAAGGCAATTAATCGTGCTAAGATAATTGTACCGGCTATCAGCTGCGGACCACTGCTGGGCGAGACGAATCAATAATTTATAAGAGTAGCCGGTTGCTAAGGACCTGAGGTTCCTTGAACAAGGTCCCAAAATATTATAATTAGTCTGCAGATGCCTGATTAACCGGACTTTATTCATCACCATGAGCCAAGTCATAGAGGCAATCAACAATTTCCCATTTTTGAGACCTGGGCCTATCGGCCAGCGTTGTATTTATTTTTTTCAAAGGACAAGTGTCTGTCCGGCCGTCCTATCTGACTGACTGGGTCAAGGGATTCTGCATATTTGCTGAAGAATGAAGAACCCAGTGTTTACTGTTTACGTAGCCTAATTCAATCATAGAAACTAATATGTAGGTTCTACCTTGAGAGAATCTCACACCTTATTTAATCACACGAACTCTAAGCATTCTGGTCATCCATCATAACAAAGGGAGTCTTTACTATTAAATAATACTCATAATACCGCTGCATTCAATTTACCAATATTGACTCTCACGAGTATCATAATATTGACACCTTGCAGTTGTTCGTGAGTACTTGGAAAGCTGAGCGCGGAGCCGATTTCTTCACTACAGACCTTAATCGGACTAACATGCACGTACCGATGCAAGTTTAGAACATCAAGCATTAAAGCTTAAAGCTTGTGAGAGATGAGAATGAATAGTCGGATTTGCGATTTGCCTGACGCTCTG
Source organism: Ceratophysella scotica (assembly GCA_034694025.1). Lineage (NCBI taxonomy): Eukaryota > Metazoa > Arthropoda > Collembola > Poduromorpha > Hypogastruridae > Ceratophysella > Ceratophysella scotica. The sequence continues at coordinate 9,264 of JAQFXZ010002089.1, read as the reverse complement.
CTCTTTCTTAGTGAGGCGTGTCTCTCAATCAACTCTAAGAATTGGCTCACTTAAGTTCTCATTTAATTAAGAGCCAAATGGCCCTGAGGCCAATATAATACACAGAGTCAACAGAAGAGTCCGAACCTGTCAATACGACAGAGATACTAAATGGGAAACACACGTTTATGTTCACAGGTAGAAAATGAGTCTGCTCAATCATCTGTACCTACACATTTAAAAAGTGACCATTCTCTTTGTACTCCCGACAAAAGTTTGAGCAATGTCATTCCGTATTTACCAAGTCCTGAACACCTTTTGAAACTCGAGTCTGTCTAGTCCCATTTATCAAGATCCGAGTAACAAAAGAAACGACTATCATCCAGGAGTCCTGATCCCAGTCACAAATTGTTACAAAATAATTAAGAGGGAAGCTTTTAGAATGTTTAGATGGACCTTGAAGGTTAGTTCAGTAGAGGCTTTGTTCTCGGAACTCTAATTAAGACATGTTTATCCTGCCGAATCCCACCCAGGATTTAATACAAAAAGAAAATGACAAGATGATTTTGGACCAGTCTTATTTTTAAACTTGCATATTTTTAAGGAAATGGGAGCACACATTGAAAACATAATAAGCATCTCCTCACGTGAGGCATTCAATTCTCCTTAATCCTTAATGATGAAACGGTATAAAAATACTGAAGTGACGACTGAGAGCACTTCTGTGCATGCATCTACGTAATCGTTTGAAGTAACAAAAATCATAATAATAATATTTATAAGCGAAAGTTGAATCTCATACGGTTCCCACATCCCACATCGTAAGTGTTCGAGAGAGAGACGCGATAACTAACGAGATCCTACATCAACGTCGAATCTCAAACGACCTGCACCCACCACAACCGAAGCCAACTCTAGCCTAGCCAGCCTGACCGTTAACAATGAACTATAGACCACTACTCCTGTAAAGTGTCTCAGGAAGTAGGAAGTACAAAGATTTTGTGACGGATCAAACCCAAAAAAAGAAATACAAAAAAACCCAACCAACCAAACACTATGTTGTATGTAGTAGGACGGCTTGCAAAATCAAAATAAAAAAATATCCGCACACTTGAATTTCTCTTGTATCTTGTTCATCCACTCTTGGCTGGCTTTCATTTTCAACAACGTAATCAGAGAATTTATATTGAGGGGATTGAAGGTATAAACGTTCGTAGGCTCACACCTTACTGATTTTGGACAGTAGTTGTTCTTGTACATTGTACATAACCCCAAAAACATTACCACATACTACAATATCCGTAATGCAGACTTCCCACCCTTCATCACTCCGGACGTCCTTTACTTTTGTCCATTTTCGTTCGACAATCGACAATCCACGACAAGGCATTCAACATGCACAACTAATATGTAACAGGAAAGTCCTAATGAGCAATACCTGCACTTTCAATTTTAGGTATTCTACATCTGACTAAGTATGCAAACTATGACTCACTAGGTTTTGGCTGATACATAAATAATTCAATTTAATATATGTTTCGAAAAAATAGAAGTGTGTACTAGGTTTTACTACGAAAACCCGGTATTAAAAATGGAAGTGTGTACTGGGTTTTACTAAGAAAACTCAGTATGAAAAAAGGAAGTGTGTACTGGGTTTTACTGCGAAAACTCAGTACCAAAAAATGGAAGTGTGTACTGGGTTTTACTACCTGTGCTCAGTAAGACTCCGAAAATGTTATTTAAAATTTGAAAAAATATATACCGGATTTCAATGCGTATTTCAATTTAAATGTTATTTGAATTAATACAAAATTTCGGGACTTACGGGTGTGGATTTGTCTTCGGAGGAGACGGTACTTGCACTATTCTTTTCATCCGGTACTGGCAACCCATTGCTCAGAGCAATGAGAAGAGTGAGAGATACGGCTAACGTCCAAGACTTCATTCTGTCAATTCAATTAATTAGGATTAAATCAAATGAATACAAACTCCTTATATTTATAGGAGTAAGTACATGAAAGACGTAAAGCCGAGTTTCCATTCACTACTTCCAACTACAATTTAAATTACCTATAGAGATAATGTGCACATTGGAGAAGTCATGGAAATCTGAGCAATTAGGCCCAATGCAATAGGACGCTCGTTAAAGGATTTGGCGAGATTGAACCACGTAAGAGAGACTAATTTCTAGTAACACGGAGTTAATGCTCAATCAAAGTTTGAATCTTGCTCAAGTTTGGCTTCTTATGGTTATGCTCTTATTGCCAAAATTCACAAATTCTATGAGCCCGTCTTACACAAGTTAAATCACTCTTTCCCCTTCATGCAGCATAGTACATAAATACATAGGCTCAAAACCCAGGCACCCTTAACAAGTCGCAATCTCATAATATATGTTTCGTGAAAATAATTCCCTTCCTTTGGCTTTGCTTGAGTCCCCTCACAGTTTAGTAATACTTAATATTGTTTTCCATCAATCACTCCGTGTTTCTATCATGCAACATGCAAAAACTTCTTCAGTCGTTTCAAATGTGAACAATACTCGGGTCCTATGCGTATCGCACTGCACCAACAGTGTTTATACATATATAATTACAGCCACGAAAGGGAGGAAAAGTAAGTTAATTGAATCATGCATGCACTTGAATTGAATTGCATAGCAGGTTATGGAGTAATCCTACGGTCCTTTCCATGCAAATTACTTTTAATCAATTCACTTCTTCGTCTCCTGACCATCCTTTAGCTTGTTCTGCCTTTTTTTACTACGTCGACGAAAAAAACATTGATTTCAGGTCAGAGACTTATTAGTATGTCAAGTCAAGCATAGTGAATGCACATAATGGAATTGTTCACCCTAGTCAACGTCCGTTAACTTTAAAGCCAATCCATTCCAAGCCAAGCCACTGACCAGCATAATAATGCTATTGTAAATAACAGGCATGAAACTGAGAGTGCGTTGTACGTTGTCCCATGCTGTTTGCATACCGAGATCCTCTACTTGCCACTACGCTGTTAATTCAATTCTCAACGTCCCAAATGTCATGAATGACTCGAGACAAAGCCTCCAATAAAACATCTGTATGAGAAGATGAGCTCGTCTTGACAGTCGAAATTGCTCACGGTGCGTTAACATTACGTAAGGTGGGTAGCGTGCTGAACAATACGACAACTCAACTTAAGATCTAGCAAAACAATAATAATATGCAAGAATCCTGCATTAAGGCTTGTGGACAAGGTACTTCTGAGATAGAGATGAGTGAGGCACGGCTGTAAAACTTACATAAATGGTCAACGCCAGAGTCTCTCACGTACAAGAAAAAGTGTACTAGGCCAGATTCAATAATTACATTCTATTTTCCTATTGTTGTGATGTAACCAGGAGTTGCAAATCTATTCCTGTCCCTTCGAAACGTGGACATACTCGTTATTCGTATTCTGCAAGTGAGCGTTATGCCAATAGAGCACAGAAGGTAAGAGGCCTCCCAGTTCTGTAAGATCTTAATTACTGGTTTGAAGCCGTCAAAATATTTATTGCCTCGTCGAAAAGGTGAAAGTTTAATAGGTTCACGAGGGCAATAACACACTTGTAATTAGGCATTAAATAACATCAAAAGTTGGTTGAGGCGGTTTGGAGGAGCTAATGTTCCTGTCTTATGTGGAACGAGATTAAGAAATAAGGACGACGCTCAGCTTGAGCATCTCCGACGGACCGTGTATCATGTGGCTGGGCCTAATGGTGTGGAACTGGATTGGATTGAATAGTCACAACAAACAGAAACAAGTTTTGGGTGAATCTAAACCTCAAACCTAAAAGCCGTGTTGAAGGCGTTCGATGCTCAAAACAGAGATCCGTAAAACCAAATCACATAAAATCTAAATAAAGACGTAGAGAAGTAAGCGTCTTACCTGAAATATTAAATATTTAGTTTAGGAGCACAGAGGTTTTTTTTAGAATTCCCACAACAAATCCGGATCCGACAGGGAAGCTACACTCACACTGATGAATGAACAAAGGCGGCTTGAGGTTCGTACTTGGCGGAGGTCTGGTTGATGACTGCAAACAGAATTTATGAAGGATCACAAGGATAATAGTATAATCCTTAATTGTTCCACCTCGATGGGATGATATGGACTGATGCTAGGGTTCACGTGTGTTACGGAAGAAAACTGGGAACTGCTCAGGGACTGGGATTGCTCAGGTAGGCTCTCTGCACTAAAGAACTTGTGCCCATGGGTGCAGAGATAAGGAAAAAAAGTAAAAGTTGTTGGCAAAATATCCTACTCTGTCTAATGTGTGGCAAGGGTTTGGGAACAATATATAGGGGCTACTAGGCTTTTGTTCAAGCCAGACCAAATATACGAAAATTAATAATTAGCCAAGTGGAGAAAATAGGGGAGCACTTGTATCTGTATCCCTCCAAGGGAGAGGTAAGGGTTTCTAACTTTGACTGACTTGGCTTGACTACGGTTTACAGGTTACCAGGTTGGGTTTTTTCAATGTTTCTTTTTTATTTTATAGTTTACCTTGGCTGGTTGGGAGAGAATTTTATACTTTAACTTTGCTAAAATTCACTGTTCACGAGAAGAGAAGGAACTAGGAGATCATAAGATTTTATTTGAGATCGGAAGTATCAAAAAACGAACCTTCGATCCTAACACTTGAGAGACAAAGAACATGGTCGGGATGGTTGACAAGACTATTTAAGCTCTTTTAGCCGCAGTCCATGTGGTAGCACCCAACGGAGGATTTGGCTCATTTTGAGGTATCAGCTTTGTACAGGTGCTGAGTATGTGTGTGAATCTCAATGACGCTTTGATTCATTTCCCTTGCTCCTGTTCACAAAATGGATTTGGAATATTATGGGGGTATTTGCTCAAAACATGCAATTCTGTGAAGCCAGTGACCAGAGTGTGGGTAAACGGTTTGCATGCTCAGTACAACCTGGTTAACTGGCTGTAAAGCAGCAGAGAGGTGCCTATTATGGTTTTTCTGTATATTTTGAACTTAATTAGCCGGTGAGAAGGGTTGAATGTTCAATCTGAGGCTATGTGAATTTATTTCTTCAATTTTGCACGTTGTCGGCTGCTGGTTCATGGAAGTTTGGATTGAGAATTAGTTCAAACTTCAAACTGTCAGGAATATCGAACTGCGCTTTTTTATCTCGCCACGCGTATAAAACGCCAGTCATTTAATGATTTTTTAGAGGTGGCTTGCTGAAACAAAAAAATGACCGGCGTGAAAAAAATTAAGGATATTCTAATATTTTGAACTTTGCGCGAAATGTGGAAAGCTTTACCCGCTCGATGAAGTCAAAAAGTTATATTTAATATGGTTCATTTAAAAAATCAAACTCCAAAAACAAAGATTTGCAATATTGGACAATTTCAATGCAAATTCAATTCAAAAGGCATTAATTTGCAGCTGCAATTAGATTTTGGTGAAAAAATAAAAACGCTTAAATCATAGAAGGTGTGAGAAACATGTTGAAATGCAAAGTAAAGGCAGTTAAAGCCTATTCGAATGATGCAGAAACGATTGTTCATTAGCCATTCGCAGGAATATCAAAATCTTCGCTGAAGGGGTAATCATGATCATTATTTCTTGGCAGATTCATCTGAGGACACTTAATTGCGTTTTAGGCTACAATCTTCAATAAAATACGTTGAATTCAGATTCACTTTCAATTTGGATGACAATGGACAACTATATTTTAGTTTGTATAATATTTAGTAATGGCTCGCACTTGCATCATAGAATAAAAATACCGTTGAAACTCAAGTCCTTATTTAGCACAGCAGCCTTCGTTATTTTGATTTTTCATATAGCGACAAAGTGTTGAAAATGTAGAAGAATCGTTACTTTGCATGTTCTTTGCTTACAATGCACTATAAATTACCACGACTACAATAACAAGCAGTATTAAGGCAAATTCCGTTCTGGCTTCACCGATTTACCGTATGGCATGGCTATATGCGAAACTCGTTGACGTTGACACCCAATGTCGTCTGCAAGTTTTTTTGAAATTGTAATGTCTACTTTTTTAGTACATCGATTCAAATACGGAATCAATTTTGATATTGAATTTTTTTTACATTTAATTATATCACACCACGCCTGCCTCTGAAACGAACTATATATTTACGTCTCTCATGAATTTTATGTTGAACAGAAAGGCGTGACCAAATCTGGTGATTTTTATTACTCAATTCTAGGTTATGCTTCCCTCTGGACACTGCAATTACTGACTGAAGATGAAAGCTTTTATGTACGACAAGGCCAAGGGAAAACGAAGACTCTGAGTTTCAGTTTCATATCATGATGCTTTGTTTGCTTGACTACGTGTGAATTTCTGACAGCGACATCACCAACAACCACTACTAAGGTCCCAATTAAGTACTTTGTTTTCGTCTTCCACGTATTCCCATAGAAAATGTACTTAATTTGGAATTGGGAGTAAAGAAGTATTCAAGCACGCGTAAATCAATGAAATTATGTGGAAAAAGAATTTCAAATCTAAAAAAATTGAGTTCCAGGAGCAATTCTTCGGTTCAAAATTTTTGCATGCACTCTCCTACATATATACGACTGAGTACAAGTACAGTACTCACATTATGCACATATTAATTTGAAGACCTTGGTGTAAATTAAGTTACGGTTTCATATATACTACACGCATTATTACCGTGTTATACTTAAACAGAGAACTGAAGTTAATCTTGCCTGACAGCAAAACACTTGTATTACGATTTACTGCATAGTTACTTGTAGGTACATTCGCAGGGCTACTCTTGGGACCTTCAGACTTTGGATATTTGAAGATGTTTTTCTACTCAATAAAAGTTCGAGGATAAAATTGAAGAGAATGTGTTATGTACTTCATTAATAAATTGTTAACACTTTTTGTATTGTCTTGAATCTTGAATGTCAAATTGGTCATTTTGGTTTGATTGCTGGTACTAAGCGAAGAAATACCGTGCAGACTCAAGGCTTATTTCTACGAATATAAAATACAAGAAAGGTTGTGCGTTTTAGTTTAAATGTTTTTAACCTCACGTTTAGTCTACTATTGTAAGAAAAAACAAACAAATCAATTTGCTCTGTAATCGGAATTGAGATGAACGGCGTCTGATATCTTACAATTTGTATATCGTACCATTCACGTGGGTCGTATTTTGTCCGGAATACGGAAGCGGGTCCAATTTACTTGGTTTTAGATTCTGTCCGGATCCGCAGTGAATCTGGTTTGGATTCGGATCCGACTCTTAAACATCATAACACCTCGTGAAACACGTTATTTCAATATTGTGTCCAGGGCTGGGCAAAATCATTTGATTTTGAAAATCAGTGGTTTTAAAATCATGATTTGGTCATCTAAAGGATTTTGATTTTGAAGAAATGACCTGATTCTATATTTGATTTTTAAATTGTGTGATTTTGACCTGGAAAATCACGATTTTCAGTTGCATTGGCAATTTCAATTTTACAATTTGATTTCAAAATCACGGTTTTAAATCAAAAATATTTAGATTTTGATTTGAAGATTTGATTTTGACGTCTAAAAGCGACTTGATTCAGATTTTGGGATTTTAAAGACGAATTTTAGGTGATTTTGGCGAATGGTTTTGAAAGTCATTTTCTAGTGATTTTGTCCAGCCCTGATTGTGTAATATTTTTTTCACTATCGTCAGTCCATGCAACCCTCAGACCCGGCGGATACAAAATTTGAATCCCGAAAATTCTGGAATCCATTATTAAATTATTGAAAGCTTAATCTAAATACCTTAATCCTAAACTTGATACCTGGTGCGTTGATTTGTCGCTAATTATTTGCATTGAGCAACTTTTAATTCAGATAAATTGCAGGCTAGTGGCAATGCTGGGTCAGATATTTAACAATTGAATAGGACAAATAGTCCCAAATGATGACGTGAGCTGTGTAGCATAATTCATATGAAATTGAGAGTGAATCAACAAATGGCGGCTTGAATTTTAGTGCAGGTACAGAATTATAGGAGCGTACATTATTGCTTATACACAGCAGAGTAAGACTAATTCGAACTAATTATACACCAAGTTTTTGGGTAGTATTTTGTAGTTGGTTTGCGACCTGCGTTATGCGTTATATCATTCACTTGGTCAAGTGTTTAGTACTTGGACTCTAATTTGTCTTCACTCTCTTGGATACCCAAGTAGGCCTTTGGAAGGCTCTATAATTTCATTACTTCAGTCCGCATTGTAATTTGTAATAAACCAGCAATCATGTAATAACTCCATATTAGTATATGCATTTGGGTATTGTTACTAGATACTTACGGCTCCTTTGTTGTTTCCCAAATCTTAGTTCACTTTGTTACACTAGCATCCTAATCTTAATACTACACTGTTACTGTATTGAATAGGATCTGGATTGGTGCCTTTGCATGAGTGCATGTGTGGAAACATGGGAAGACATGATGCATGGGCACAGGACGAGAAATGCATCCAATGATATATTTTGGTTCGAAGGAAGAAATTGCAGGTGGAATAATGGAAATGGAACTAAACCAGGGCAAAAGATTAATCTAGAGTCTTAGGTAATTTGTGTGTACAATTTGTGCTTGGATTTAGTTGGAGAATTTTTGTCGTGCATTACTCATTTACGTGCTGCAATACATATACGTAGATCGATAGATTTTGGCGATGAATCAAGAGCATGGGAATTAGACTACAGCTAAGAAGCGAATTAATTAGCTTCCTGCTAATTTGATAACGCAGTTGAATTGTTTACATTGAATGAGAAGTTTCCATGTCGTTTCATGGTAGTTATATATAAGTTATAATCTATGTATGATACTGTAGATTGACAAAAAAATTTAACAATAAGTAACTTTTCTATTGATCAGTAAATCAATAAACTTTTTAAACACTGAATCCGCAATAATTTAAAAAAAATGTAGCTGAATTGTTTTGCAAAGTGTCAAAAGATTGACATAAATGAACCGGTAAATCAAGAATTAAGGTTGAAGTAAATACTATGGAACAGGTTGTAACCTCCGGTTGTAACTTCCCGTTGTAACCGCCGAAAAATACAAATTTTAAAGGAATTTTGACTTCTAGTATGCTTTCTGATCCTCTAGGTTAGGTTAGGTTATTCTGGAAACGCGCGTTGGTAAATTCTGGTTAGGTTAGATTTGTCAAAGTTTTTGGAGGTTACAATGGGCGGTTACAGGCTGAGGTTACAGCCTGTTCCATAATCTTTACTTTGACCAGAATCTATATTATTATTTTAGAGATAGTGTATATTC
>JAQFXZ010002088.1:0-10239 GCA_034694025.1 Ceratophysella scotica | reverse complement strand
TGGGTCGAGAGTTGTTGGAGAATTCCTGAAAACCGTCCTCTCCTGAGTGTTCTTTTGCCCCTGTGAGCCACAATACATAGTACATGGAAAAGGAAAATGAGTTATAATACAAAAAGGGCAAAAGGCGCTCTGGAACCAAGTTATGATTTATAACACAATTTGTAGTTGCTTCCAGCAACTTGAATCTTTCAAGAAATTGCTTTCTCACACTTTTCACTCAGCCTAACCCGAAGTATCCGCATTTAAAGTTTGTAAAGCTGATATTAATCAGGCCGGGTTCCCTGTTTCCTCCGCTGCTCCTTGTTTGCTTAGACGGATAATCTAATTAATGGTCTGGGATGGGCTGTTTGGAAGAAAAGTGCTCATCTTCAAGTTTCGAGTTGTTTTTGTGTGGCTCAGGTTCTCGCGTATGAAATGGTCCTTTATCATTATCATTATACGCTAATTTGGGATGTATATTTGATTAGGTGGTGCTGAAGAAGGAAGTTTTAGGAGAAGAGAGACAGTAATTGGACGGGCGAGTAAATTGATTAGATCCAAAGCGGCTACATCAACTTGTCTCCCTTGCGAGGAGCTTAGAGCTTATAATGCGGTTTCAGGTTCTACTGTTAACACTGCAGTTTTAATACTACAGCCTCGAGAGTTTGACCAGGGTTGGCATTTGTCATGCTATTTCATTATTTGAAAAAAAAAATTATCTATATTCTGTAATCCCAATTAGAAACCTTTATCAAATGTTTGTTGCAATAGGAATTTTAAAGAAAAAATTCGATAAAAGAATTTGACGAAATCAAGAAATAAAAGAAAAACCAGGCAATGAAATGAACAGGAAATAAGCATAAGCATAAGCATTAATGAAATCTAAAAATATAAATGAGATGATAAACACCAAAAGGCTAGGGCAGAGTGAGCATTATCTATTATCCGGACTTTAAAGTTAAGAATCTAAAACTCCGACGAAAAACTAAATAAAAATATGATGTAATTGTGATTTGAATCAGAAATACCAATTTTTCGCCTGTTCTGTGTAATTCCGGATTTTTGCCAACCTTAATTTGGTCTGAGCGCGGGATCCTCGTTGGTCTAATGAATGCAAATGGAACTCATGGAAAATCCTAATATTCTGCCATCCAAGATCTTCAGAAATTCGATATTGATTAGTTGCACTTGGTTTCTTCTTTACGGTGAGCCCTCTGGAAAAATTATTTTTCAGCGAGTATTTCTCATGCCACCAGGTTCGATACACGGTATTTAGCATTCAGGTATCAACCCTCATCAACCCGTAGAAAATGTTAATTAAACACATTCCGTGTTTCTCCTGTATTGGCTTTCCGCTGGAATGCAGGCTTTTGAGCTGTGGTTAAGCAGTACAAGAAACTTAATTAAATATTGAGATACAGATTTGGCGTCAACGTCAAGGAAGCGAAAACTGATGAAACTCTAATTCGCAGAGACAAGAAAATTCATTTTGTCAGATTTGAAATATGCCGTCACAATATGCATACTAATTTAACATATTATAGCATGCTGCGTTTTTTTAGAAATAGGTACCTACAGTATGTATAATATATTGTGGAAACACTATCGGATCCAGGCAAATCCTTTTACTTGTTATTCTTGGAGCGCACAAAGCCTAAGCCCTTCAATCTTTAAAAATCGTAAGAATATCTAAACTTAGAAACTAGCCTTGAGGAATTTTAAATAAAAAAGTTCAACTTTAAAACCCAAATGTAATTTCGCGCAAGGTACGGTTTTTATTTTATTTATTTATTCACCATGTGGATAACAGAAATAACATCAAATGTTACATACACCAACATAACACCCATCCACGAATTGGATTTATGGTAACATGCACTATCCTTGTAAACAACATTTTTCCATATACCAAACCGAATTTAGTTAAAATAAGATTGCATAGAGAAACTTAGCCTAATTCACACATCTTTGTTTTTGTAAGTTCAAAAGAAATTCTTTAATCTTTTTCTTGAAACTGGTAATGGACGGCAAATTTTTAACTTCATCTGGTACCTCGTTCTCGTTCTACAGACTTATAGCTCGGTAGTAGAATGTGGAAAAGCCAAAGCTGGCTCGGTTCTTAAAACTGGCTGGTTCTTAAAACCTCATTTTAAACACACAAAGAAGAAACACGGCAAAATTCAATTTTCTTGCATTTTTCATGACTTAAAATTTGAAATCTCGTTATTGAAATTTTAAAGCCGTCACGCAACTGCTCACGAAAAGGAGCTCGAAAAGAAGAACCAATACTAAAAACTGCAATGCATTGCATCCTGTGAAACATGCTTTCAATTCAACTAGTGTACATTTTGAAAATTGTAAGTGCTATTTTTTAACACATTACTTTGCAATTCTAAGCATAAAAATGAACATTTAAGGCGAAGGCACGTCTGTCGGCATCGGCACACAGTATTTTGTCATCAAAACATTTTTAGATTTCTACTGCTCGTATGCTAATTGTTAATCTGATGCGCTTGTTGACCTTTCTTCATTCCTTGACCTTGATGTTATGAAATATGGTTCACTGAGTTTTGAACTAAACGCACTACACAGCAAAACTTCATTATGACATTGAACTTGAAATATAATGAAAGTCCCGAATGTAGGCCATATGCCATATGTAAATTCATAATTTACAGATATTCATTCATTCCGTAGTAAATCCTAGTCGACGACCAAGCTCTACTAAAAAGACGCCTCAAGTGTTTAACGCTCATTCCCATTCAGCTGTCCACAGGAAATCATCAGAATTTCGTTCTGGAGCCTGAACAGCTAGAATTTAATCCTTCAAAGAATCATTGATTATTTTACAAGTTTTCAACCTTTTCAACTTTTCTTATTATTTTGCTCAAATGGACATGGACACGGAAATGGAGGTCGAAACTAACGAACAAGCCTGCATCAAGCCCTCCGTGGAAATCAATCTCACCAATACTTCGACAATGGACGAAGAAACAATACTTCAACTTCTTGCGACAGGTACCAGATCCAATCGTAACCGGAGTGAAGCGTCGCGATGAGTGTACCTGCGAAGAAGAACTGCAGTAAGTTTTGTTTTATGTTTTCAAAATTTCATTAAAACAAAAAATGAAAAATATTTTCTATTTTTTCATGGATCCAAAATTCAATGCAAATGTTCAAATCGCGATTGTACTTAATTTTCTATATTAATTCTGTAGGCCAGCTGAGAAATTGGTGAGGGTGGATAAAGAAGTGGTGCACATGATACTGGATGAGCAGGGCTATTTCATCGAAGACAAGGCAACCGAAGTGCCAATGGAGGCTGGCACAAATCAGGACACGGTTCTACTCGTCGTACCCAACTTCGATCCGAGTGCGTAAACTATTTTTATTGGATTTTCGGGTTTCGTTTCGAAAATTTTGTATACAAAATTTTAAGTCACTTCAAGTGGCGTTGGCGGTGCAATTATTTGAGTAGGCACCATTAAAAGCCTGCATCATAAAAACCGCATGACTCAATCACAAATTGCAAAATTAAGGACCGCGACGCAAAAATAATTAAAGATTTTACAAGGAGTTCATTAATGTACAAGGAATACTGGTTCTACTTCCTGAGGCACAATTACGGCAATTTTTCATGAAAACTTCCACGAAATATTCAAATCTGTGTGGCGCTTGTACTTGTATTAGTATTCCAAGTAGATCCAGGAAATGCAATTAGCGCAACGTTTTATGGGTTTTAATTTATGTTGAGTTTTGACACTTGAATCACTGCAAAATTTAATTCAAGTGCGCCAATTAGCACATTTTTTACTAATAGTACCTCTAGCTAATGAATTTAAGTTTGCTGTTTTAGTCCAGCTGCGGTTTTATATGTTGCGGCTTTTATACCGAGGTTTTTAACTTGCGGTTCTTATGTCGAGGATTAATGCTTCGATTTTTCTAGCGGTGTTCATGATACGGTTTTTATGTTGATGTCTTAATGTAGCGGTTTTTAGTGTGTCAGTGTTTATGATACAGTTTTTATATTGATATCTTAATGTCGCGGTTTTTATGTTGATGTCTTAATGTCGCGGTTTTTAGTGTGGCGGTGTTGATGATACGGGTTTGTTTCGTTGTCGTATTTTTTGGACACATACCAAATACCTACTTTTGATTTATTTCCTTAAATATCACCAACATTGTCCAAGTCAATTACAAATAATTCATTTTTCATGCCGACTTTGCTTGTGAACACTGAAAAATTCCGGAGTTTGAAGCTTTTCTTGTATACCTACTTATTTGATTCTAAACAGCGCTTCCAGACAGTCCAAGGAAAAGAGCAGTCCGCCATTCCAGTTCCAGCCCTCAGCAGACTGAGGATGTCCGCTTAGAATTCAGTGGTATCGGGTTCAAGGTGCAAGTTAGCCCCAGAAAGAAATTGGAGTTTTAATGAATTCATTCGTTCGAAGGATTTTGGATTGTTTGTCTGACGAGAACCTTTTGTACAGGTGTGTCGTGTGTCCTTTCTGAGACATGATGTATTTAAAGCAAAGCAGTGACTTTTAACTTTAATTTCTTGGTTTTGAAGAATACTTTAATGACCAGATAATTTATTCAAATTGATAAGTTCCTTACAATTTATGTTTTTTTTTAAATGGAATATTTTGTAATATATTTTTATAAACGAGGAAATTGCAGGTTCAATTATTTGGTCGTTTTTTTAGTCTGACGAATTTGTGCTTGAAAGTTATATTTACCTGACATTTCCAATGGAAATACGTACATATTTTTTTTCTAAGTCTAATGAGCCTACTGTCTTTGAGCAATCTATTTTTTCATGAAGATTTACTTATGCGCTTATTTATGTTGAATCGTGAATTTACATAGTAATTTAATTTTTACGGATGGATTTTATGGGTCGAACATCGATGTACAATATATATATATATATTGGGAGATACTGCGTTCTTGTGGCCTGTGCTTTTATTTTGGGATAAATAAATGTGGAAGCAAGGCGTGCAGCTGTATTTTACCGAGAGTACTTCGTAATTTTTAGTATGTATTTCATGAACAGGCAATTTTAGAATTTCATGTTTTAACAATGATATGAACTAAACTTATGATTCCCTCTTCTTACCTTACGAAATTGTCATTGTCTCCTTCAACTACAGTTTCTCCAATAGGCACAAAAACAGGATTGGTTCGAGCGGATGCTTTGTTGAAAAGGAAACAGATTAAAGGAGTTTATGAATTTTTACAGATTTCTCGAGGTTTTTCAAAAATTATTGCGAAAACAATGTCCGTTACGTTGAAGTGGAAGCAGGTGTCTCTTCAAAACCCCAAAAAATTAAAACTTAACAGCAGGCATTACCAGTTTTCCCAAATACCCGCTGCTACCTTGTATTTCTTTCATGCTAACAATGTTAAACTCATTTTCGATGTGTGTTTAAAAAAAAAAAAAAAAACTAGAAATAAATAGGGTAGGTAATCATTCAAACTCAACGGTGAAACTCAATACTAGCCTAATTATCGTAAGTCGTGATTTGAAAATAATTTTATTCATGAGAAGCTTAACACGATGTGTATTAGTGTTCATAAGGGTTTTATTTGATTCAACCGAAGTATTCGCACGATACATAAAACTACGTTTAGTGATTGAAAGCTAAAATAGTTAATTGAAAAAATTCATCTTGAAAGTCATACGCAGCTGAATTGAATATTTCAAAAACCAAAGCAGTCAAGTCTTTGAAAAGTAACATCATTTTGGACGATTTTTGCAACTCCTGAGACAAAATTCGTAGCCCCTCTTTCCGACACAGAGACAATTGTAAAATTCAGTCCAATTGCAGATGCACTCTTTCAATAGAAAGTCTGGCGGTCCGTTTTGTGGCCATTCTCGGCATACATCTGTGAGTGAATTACGTAAATTTCATTCTAAAAACTGTATTAATACATTAATAATTTTATATACATTTATCATACAATATTTAAAATATTAATTTCACTCACACGAGCTCGGAAAATGATCTGGATCCACGACAAAGCAGCCTTCCTCTAATTAAATTAGAATTGGTTCAATAAAAAATAGCATTATTTAAAATTCGTAGCATTTGAAATAGATGCTTGTGGCACATATTTCCGTTGGAAATTTGCTCAATTTGTTACGTACCTCTTGCTCTTGAGAAGTTTGGAAAAGAAAACGCAAATAAGACGACAAAGATTGTTGCGAGCTGAAAATTTAACGTCATTTTGAAATGATAAGATCTTATTGATTTCGTTGAAATTCGAGAAACGATCAGAGAAAAATTATGCAGATAAATTCGCTGCTCAGATATTTATACCTGTTGTCCACTGTTTATTTTTTGCTCATTGGTATAGAATAAAGATTGAATCAGACATGTTGAATCAGATTACAGATTTGCACACATCAAAGCAAATAACTTTGTTATCGCGGAAAAGACTGAAGCTATTGTCATATGTGCGGAGCAGACTCCGTGTTTGACAAATGATCTGTGTTTTCGATTCGATTTTACAATAACTTTACGTATACCAAATACGAAACGAAATAGAAAAAATCGGTGCTTGATCAAACGTCTTTGGTTGCAAATATTGATTATGTACTTTCATTTGAAACGGCTTCCGCATTAGAACTATGCAATGCATGCATGTGCATGCCTCTCAATTTGCCCTAAATTCATCGCTGTCGCTAAGGTCGTAGCGTAACGTCAATTTTTGCAATTTCTTTTTCATTTTTGAGAAACTACCATAATTCGGTTTAGAAGTCTGAAGAAATAGAATCCTTCCACAATCGGGTAAATTACTATTTCGAGTACATATCGAGAGGTGTTAATCGATGAACGATAGCTCTTGTTTTCATCATGAAAATGAAATCGTGGTAACAAATGAAAGTGGAGCTTCAAATATTGGATATTGAACAAGATGCAGGAACCACGAATGTATGCGTTAGGTGCTCTGCTATGTTTTCACAGGTGATAAAGTGACAAATCACAATCGCCGATATCCAGTAAGCCGATGAATTTACACACAACACACCATTATAATTTTGATTTACAAGTCACGACAAAGTTGTTGCCGACTTCCGACGCACTCGTGAAGGCTGAAGGCTTTTCATTCGATTCGATTGGCCCAGGCTGCCTTCGCCTACGTGAAAGCCCTTTATGAAGGCTGAGCCAACCTGAGGGTCTTGGTTGTGTCTGTTCATCTTGCAAGTATCTAAGTGAATGAGATGGTCGCCTTCGCACTCGCAAAGACGCGTAGGCTGAGGATTTAGCCTTCATACCTAGCCAACGCCTTCACGACCCATAAAAACAGGTGCGTTTACCTACGTGAAGGACTTCGTAAAGTCATCGGCGTAGGCAAATTCCCACCTATGTTTCAAAAAACACAGATGAGTAATTGCCTTCGCCTTCACGAAAGCCTTCGCCAAGATAAAGGATCTAATTTTTGGACCGCGAAAGCGACTGCAAATGCTGAAGGCTAATCCTCAGCCCTCAAATAGTAAAGACGAGTTTCTTGTTTAATGCATGAGCTATGAACATGAACTTTCTTACATAGAGATACAATACAACTACTCAACCGAAAATCTGAAACCGAGTATTCAGCAGAATGCTGCATAATGAAGACTTTTCTGATGAAAAAATTATCTAACCATTTACACATTATTTCCTTCGGCTTAGCAAAGCAACTGAGAACTTTATTCCAACTTGTTTTTATAATTTATTATTCAATGAATTACGTACAGGAATCCAAGTAATAAGTAACTGGCCATACTGACTAACCCAATCCTCTGAGCTGAGCACTATTCACGCTGACCTTGTGAATTTAAAGCTGATATTCAAATGACTTCTGCGTTCCTTATGCTTCCTTCTTGATAATTTTCCGCTTGGATTTCCTCTCCAAAACCTTAGCTCGCTGACGTCGCATAGTTTGCATCAGTGTGTAAGCAGCTGCAATAATACAAAATAAATAGAATAAAGAATCGTTTGAATTTTTAAGAAAATACAAATACACATTTTGAATTTGCTATTACGAACTACGAACGGTATTATTGAATTTTTACCTGGAAACAGGCCGAAAAGCAGATAGCCCCTCATGATTGTTGGTAGGGAAAAGGTCACATTCCATTTGTTTGGAAGCGTGACCGAGTATCGGCCGGTTTCAACAAAATATGGAATGCACCTGTAAATCAAACAATTGGATATATGTAAATTTTTGTTGATTCTCCGCTTCCGTAATTCTTTTGTTCTGAATTTGTAATATTAGTAATACCCGAAGATGACGACGGCTTCACAGGCAAGTCCAGCGGGATACAAGATAATCCAAGCTGAGTATCTCAACCATGTCACAATGTAAACATTCCGTTTGGAAATCTGTAGCATGTAGTATGGATAGCGGATTATGTCACCGATGGCCCAGATGTAGAAAAGGAAGAAGATCACGGGCTTCTCTTGAATTCGTTCTTCAGAGGCCACGAGACCCAATAGAATCGTGAGTTTCCCGAACACCTAGAATAAAAATTCATTTTTAATAAGTACTGATATTTTCGAAAATCACAAATTATACAATACCTGGATAAAAACTGGTCCGATGGATGTTTTAGTAAATCCAAGAAGTGGATGCAGAACATCCAAACACTGGACTAGCATCAAGTATGAGAATGCAAATCCGACGAGATCATATGCCTTGTGGAATGTGGCTGCATAAAATTAAGTTGAATTATTAAATAGCACAGAAAATTCTTCGTCAATCATACAGGGCTGGGCAAAATCATTTGATTTTGAAAATCAACGAGTTTAAAATCATGATTTTTGTAATCTTAATCTTAAGGATTTTGATTTTTTGATTTTGAAGAAATAACCTGATTTTGATTTTGACATATAGAAGTAGGTATCGATTTTGATCTTGAAAACGATTTTCAGCTCTCAGCAATTTTAATTCACGATTTAAAACCAAAAAATATAGTTGTTTTGATTTCATAATTTGATTTTGACGGCTAAAGGGCGTGATTTTGATTTTGGGATTTTGAAGTTGAATTTTCGGTAATTTTGGTCAATGAATTTGAAAATGATTTTCTAATGATTTCGCCCAGTCCTGAAATCATACAAAATCATAGAAGCATGAATTTTTCTCACCTGGTCCTTCTTTCATGTAGCGGACCGACAGAACTCCAATAATGTACAAATTGCCAACGAAGAGAAAGAGGTTGTAGATGAACAGATAAACATTACGAAGATCTTCAATTCGGTATCCAAATTCCTCTTTCTTGAGATCCTCCAGAATATTAGGAAAATCCCGCATCACATTTGGTGGAACAGTTTCTTCATCTTCCGGACTCTTCCATCGATCAAAGTCGATCTAGAAATCGAAACAAAGCAGAGTTGAACTGATAAATAATGTTCTTCATTAACCATGAAAACTAGTTGCAATCAAATACCTTCAACCAAGCTGGTTTCTTGTGAGTCGTGAGTACCTTCTCCCACCACCCAGCATTATCCTTTTGAATAAGAATGTCAATGTCACGATCCAAAACTCTATACGTACTGGCCTGAAAGTTTAAAATTGTTCAATGTACAAGTATAAACACGAGAGTAGTTCAATTCAGTCTAAATAACAATGAGTCGTGTTTTTTACAAATTACCTTTGGATTTACGGAATGCGCAAAGTCCAACTCAAAGTGATACTCACTTTCTCCTTGAGCACCTTGACCCAGTGAATCAAAGGTTATTTTGTTTTCCTCTATGACAATTTTTGGATTCTGCGTAAAATAATAAAACCGGCAACAACATACACATAAGCTTACTCATGAATCCGTGAAAACTTAACGTTAAATACGTGATATGTAATTGAATTATGATGTATGATATATTAGTGCTTACTTGAGCATTACGAATGTCCACACGAAGAGTGACAGCGTTTTCAGTTTGAGCCCAGTAGACAAAAGGACTTCGGACCGGTAGTGCACTCATTTTGCTCCTATTTTCTTTGAACTTTAAACTTTGGTAAGCTGTAAGCACAACTCGAACACGTAGCCCCTTGCCTTGCCGTGAAGCGCTGAAGCAGTAGCACAATCTCAGACAATGTACAAACTAAAGTTGTGTCAAATATTCGGTCGAATTTATTTCCCACATTCCTATTCCCACTTTTGTGAGCGACTAGTAAAGTAACTTGTACTTGTACCCTGTTCTTGTTCACCTTGGATGTTGGATGGTGATTGGTGATTGGTGATTTTGATTTCTTGATAAGTGTGTGTGAAGTTGG
>JAQFXZ010002087.1:0-10239 GCA_034694025.1 Ceratophysella scotica | reverse complement strand
TTGTACACAAAACTCTCCCCACCGCGGTACCCACCCCATTTCTCTCGCTCTTATGGCCTTGTCCTCTCCCTATGTATGTATACTACTGCCTAATCAAGCTCCCTGTCTGTTTCATAAGTTTTGCGGATTTTTCAATTCCAGTTGTCTTTCTTTCATAACCCGCATAAGTTCCATGGTGCTGTTTGTGCAATTCACAATTTTTGCACATTGTAGCTCAATTTCAAAAACGCATTATGACTTCTTTTTGTGTGGTTTTTGTATGCACATTCATTAAAGTCAATTTATTAGAAAATCGTTTCGAATCCAATGAGGACGGAAGACAGAATTTGTTCATCTCATACCAATGTAGCCTTGTATGATTATAATTAATATGCGAAATCTTCATTAGGTGCGTAATTAATTAGCATGTGACTCCATATCCATCCAACTCCCTCAATCCCTCTCCTCTGCATTCGAGTTCCATTTTCCATATTCCTTCATGCGACACAGATTGCAGAGTTGGGTTTAGGTGAGAATTCACATTCACGAAATGAGATTTCAGCCAAAGTAGTGCAGTAGTGGTGGTTAGTGGTGGTAAGGGAGCCCAGTACCAAAGTATTACTAGGTTAGAAATGTGTCACTTCGAGCCTGAATAAATAAATAATGTTTCAGCCAACCAATTAATCTCGCACTGTATGTGATCGCATACACGAAGCTGGTTGCAGGTTGCAGGCTTGTAGAGTGTTTTGCAAACAGTGTTGCTGTCAGGTTTCAGTTTGGCTTGGTAATTCCTCCTGCAATGTTTGGTATTGTGCTGGAGGCTGGAGGATTAATAAGCCAGGAATGATAAACGTTGACTGCATCCTACCCAACCGCATCCGAATCCAATGAGTGTGTTCATGTATTTGGAACAAGTATTTCCTCTGTTCTTTGATACTTCTCTCTTCTCTCACCGACTTGTTCCAAGATTCGCGATTCATCCTAATTATCAACGCTGTGTTCGTCGGGCGATAACGGGCTCTTTACGACTCACCGCCAACAAGATTAAACTCATAACTCATGCCAGTCTGTCAGAATGAACGTGATAAACGGCGACCTGCTATCATTACACCTCTGTCAATACCATGAACTGTTGACCATACAACACACAACCAATGGAAATGAAATTCTCCATTTCGACTTCCCTACGTGTCACCTAACCACCACATAAATAGCAGGAGCAATAAACATTCTAGACCAACTAATATTTACTCTAGGGTTATGCTTTACGTCCGCCGTCTACTATTTATACTCCAGCCTTTTGGATTTAATATTTTACAGTGAGAATGAAAAAACCATAACTCGAGCTAATTCCTTGTCCGATAAATGTGTAGAAGTTGACACATGGACAAACGGACAAACACCTGAGTGTGTTTACTTGTTGGTTAAGACTGCTTGCTTCTCTGGTACAGCTCGCTCCAAGTTCCAATTGCAACATAATTGTTATGAATTCGTGCTTGTAGGAACATCTATCATCCTACCACCGTAGTTCATACTTGTAAATTGACACTGAGGCTGCTGGGGCTGAAAGCATTCATTCAAGTGGACAGAATGTCTCTTTCTATTCATTTCATAAATTGGTAGAACAAGAACACAAAGATCTGAGATATACGACAACGGAAAAACGTATAAATCTGACATTTCTGCTGGAATTATGTAGGAAGCACATGTATTATTGTTATAGCTTGTAGCATAGTCCTATCCTAATTAAATGCCTGAATATCTAGTCCCGATCTGAAATTGCCCTACACAATTATACAGACGACGACTGTCCCTTGCTCACATGTTTATGTAGCGCACTGCTGGCTTATCTCCGTATAGTCCGTTACGTCTCTTGTCCCCTCTTTCTTCTTACCCTCTTTTGCCTTTAATCAGTGGAAGGGAAAGGGAAGACTACGGGATGCAGCAAATTGTGTGAGAAAACTGGAATTCCAGGAGACAGTTTGCAGAGAGCGGCCGGAGCCCATCTCCTTGGTAGGCTAGACAGACAGCAGCGTATGCAGGGAGAGTGAAAGTGTGTATGGCGAGGAATCTGGGAGGGAAAGCCTGGGTTATAATTGGTCCTGAGCACATTTGGTCCATTTGAAGTAATGTGACAGTCTGAGAAGATCCCCCATCATCTCATCTGTCTCTTCCGTAGTCTCCACTTAAACCTCCTCCGTCTATCTCGTTCAAACATCAGGGCTTCCCATTTACACCCCGACCCAACTTTATAGCCAAACTAGAAATATCAAGGAAAGACCAGACTCCGCAATCTACACCCTCCTCCAGGGTTGTTCTGTCCTAAATCACACCTTTCAAATAAAAACAAGCGATTTCATCATAGTTCAAATGAAAAGTGAAATTCTTGGAAATAATGCCTTCTTGGAAATAATGCCTCAGCATCGAGTAGTTTAACATAATGTGACTTACTAATTTTATTTAATTTGTAAAAATTAAATCACAGTTTTTTATTAAAATATTCATCTAAAAATATGTGACTTAAATGGTTAGCAGATTTCCCAATGCTCGACTCACACTTGACATCTCATTCAGGTTAATAGCATGAGATTTCGGCTCACTTCACCCTACAACCCTGTTCCTCTGGTTCTCCCGTTTGCAGTAGTATGGTGCTGACTAAACCATACTTGGGACAAACGCTCATCCCTTTTTCTCATCATCTGAGTGACTGGCAGTGGTAAATCTGCGTCTGATATGAATAAGCGACTAGGTATTAAACTAATGCAGAAGATAAACTGAATGTTGGTTCTTTCTGTTGATCTACCACTTCTCAACTCACTTGTGAAATCTAATTGTAAATAAGATCCAGAATTTGGAAGGGTGTTCTTGAAGGCAGGGAGTGGTGGAAGGGAACTGAGAAAAGGGAACCTAATGAGGTTTGTTCATCCCACTAAACGCAACTTGGCTTATCGGAGGGATATAAGGTGAAGATGATGACGTTGCGAGGTTGGTGCTTTTCTGGAGGGGAAAGAAGTCAAGGGACGTATGCCATGTACGGCTTCATATTCCAGCTTGACTTTCCCACTTCATCTGATGTCAGACATCAATACAGCTATTACCACGTGCAGTCCTTCAACTATACCTATTTATGTTTATGGAATAGAAGTGAGCGTTGGGTTTAGGATTTACGGAAATTGGCATTTAGCTTGATAAACACCCGAAAGCGAGATGCAAAATTTCTCCTTTGTGGCATCCATCAGTCCTCTTCTCTGTACAAATAATTTCCTGTTGAGATTGAATTCGCCTATTTAAACCGTCAACTCAAGCAATTTCCAAATAGTTCGGGTTTATCGGATTCCTATTACTTAAAATGAAGAATTATGCACATCTTTGCTGATTTTCTTCAGGTTAACGCAGAAACACAGCGTGTTGTGGCTTGTGGCATAAACAATAGTATATCGTGCTACGTGCTTTTAGCTTGTGAATTAAACTCGAGTTTCCTTCACGACGGTTCTAATTCTGGAGCCGCACCCATGTAGGAACGTATATCAGTATCAGTGCCTGCATCCAATAAAGGGAATTCAGAGACATGAGTGCGGGCGAGGTAGACAAGGGTGAGACTTGGGACTTGAGTTGAGACTTGAGACTTGTTCGGATTTCCAGTCCCTGCTTCTGAATGAAGCATCGGAAGAGAGCCCTTAAGAAGTTCCTAAGTGAATTTCTGTGTACTCACGCTGACATACCATCATCGTCAGCTAACCGGTTACTACTGCCCAGGGTTCAAACCAAGGTTGTCTTACGCGAGTCAAGACAATAGGCGAGTGTTTCATATCCATGATGGGATGGAAGTATAAGCTCTCACTCTCAGATTCAACCCGATGTATATCGTATTCCATAAAGTGGCGTTTCGTTGTTGGGCGTGGGTTGTTCGGTATACTGCATGGTACAATGCACGATGCACGAAGCAGCAGAGGAGGGATGGAAATGCCCGGCTCCATCTTTTCAGCCTGGCTTTGCCTGTCGTAAAAATGAACGACGCTTTTTCAGAACCTGGAGGAGTTTATAGCCGAAACGAAACTCATCGTCGACCGAACTTTATGACAGGACTTGTTTTCCTTTTTTCTCCATATATGGAATGGGACAGAAACTTAGGTTTCTATTCAATCCTTTCACTCCATCACCAATATAATAAAATAATCAAAATTATACTATGGCAGGCATATTTAAGTAAAAACTTCCTTATGCCGTGAGTACTTGGCACTGATGTGTATACTTAAATCAGGATTACATACAGACTAAAAATTCGGCGGTAAACTTCCATATTGGTGCTGTAGTTGGATAATGCTGGAAGTAATAGGGACTTAGCGTTATAAATACGTTCCAAATTCACATATCGTACTCCAAGAAGCTCACAATTTACGCTATAAGCCATACTGATGAAGTACTTAAAAAGTATAGAATTTGAAACGTATTTTTTCAGTGGTTTGATGAGAATGATTCTTGATTCTGAGTATGAGCTATGGATTCCCCTGAAATATTTCCAGCTGTTTGACGCCAAATTAATTCACACGAGCTATACACGCCAAGATGGCCTTGCTTCTTCAGTAATTTCATAATTTCATGTGATCGTAACTATTTGTAGATAGATGTAAAATAAAAATTAAACAATTCAGAGTACATGAAATTCAATTTAATTACGGTATTTAATTCAGTATATTAATTAACATCAATCTAATTAAGGAATGGTGATATAAACCGAATTATCCTCGTCTATTTTCAACTCTTTTGTATGTGAAATGCACCACTACCACTCCGGCTTTTGAACGAGATGGAACCGGTGGTGGTGCACAATGCTGTCGAATGTCATTCAAAACTTCTTTTGAGAGAGATGTGATACTGAAAGTCGAGGTTACAAGATACTCAGCTAATTATGTACGAGATCCGTTGTCAGGACTAAATAAAGCATGTTCTGTACAACATGCAACATTGTATGTTGTACATGATTCCTTTGGTCTCAGACTGGATGAATATTAAGTAAAGTGGGGCGTCCGGCAGTGAGTCTTGTTCGAGTCTTCTGTGGTAGGCAATTGGAAGGGAATAGAGAATAGATGAGATGATGGTGGAGAGATTCGTGCTTGCTTCCCCAAAGGAGTCGTCCAAACCCAGTCTCAGCATCCCATTCTGCTTCTTCTTCAGCTCTCAAGTACAGAAAGTAAATAAGTAATGGGAAGGGATTGAATGCAAAGGAGAAGAAAAGAAAATGAAACCAGATTGTATTGACGTTTTATGTACGCCTTCCTTCCTCCTGACGAGCTCTCTACTAATCTCGAATCCAGCATTATAAAAACTCCAGTAGTTTGCATACAAACGGAAATCAAGTACGTCGGCCGAGACGACGCTGGAAATACTTGGCTTAAATGTTCAGAAATAATACACGAAGGAAAGCAGAGACGTTCTGAATGTTCACGTATGTTACGCTTCTGTTTTGCTCCAGTCGTGTTCGTGTGTCGTGTCTCGGGTCTCAAAATGAGTGAATTCACGAGTTACAAAAGTATGCACTTCTTACCTCAGCGCAGGTGAAAGCCTTCAGGTTAAAATTTTGAACAGTGAGGAAAATATTATTACACAGTCGGTGTCAACAGAAATGGCCAACCAGCTTGTTAGTGTAACGTCTTTCGAGCATGACTTTCGAACTGCTTGCATGCGTCTTACCTACATAGTAGAAAACTTTGTCCAGAAACACTTCAACATACGTTGCACTCTAGATTCTGGATCTACTGACGGTTGCATTTCGAACCTAGGAAAAACCTGCTCATTACTATGCAAAGACGAGTGTAGGAATCTCGGAGAGACTTTGTTCAAGATATTTGAGAAGATGTTGAGAAACTTCATCCCAATTCCACTTCTTTTACTCCGGCCATTTATATAAAAATCTGACTGGGAATGAGCCGAGGGGAAAGTCAGGGGATGGAAGAGTGAAAGAAGAAAGTTAAGACTCGTTTCTCAGCCAATCTGGATTCAAGGAGCAATCAATGCGTGCCTCAAATTGTGCAGAATTCCACTGATGTAATTTTTATTCTGCTTCAAGTGCTTTCCGTCTAAATATTTACTTTAGCTATTCCCTTTTATTTTACTCCTCGCAATTCCAGCAACTCGGAGCTTGGAATGTTAAATGAATGGAAATGCGGTTGAGTGAGTAAGGCTTGCCAGCCAAAGGGAATGTGATACTTCCTTCCGATCCCTTCACTAATACCCTTGCCCATTGTTCGGCCAGTAGAATCGGATTAGGACAAATGCTGAATTTGAATAGACGGAAGGAATCCGCTGTGCAGGGGTTAAGATTCGTCTCTGTCTCCTGCTTCTCTTCTCCGCTTTGCCCAAGCAAGGCTTTTGTTATGGAGTGAATGAGATTCCGTTTTGGTTAGTTGGGTTTCCTGGTTATTTGTGTGACTTGTGTATACTTCACGCAAGACTCCGTTGCAGGCTAGACTGAGAATTCAACGCCTTCCAGAGATTGGAATGGAGAACCTCCTGGAACCCGTGGAACCTATGTTTACGGAGACACAAACAAATGCTGACTGTGTGAAAATAAACTTGTTGGAGAGAAAGGAACATGGTTCAATTTGTGGGAACCGGAGTTTCTTTGTTTATGTAACCGAGGAAGGATCTTCGTAATTCACAAATGTTTTAAAAGCCAGCCTCCTCTTATGGCAGTTTATTTAAAAGGAGGAAATTGCCGATAGTCATAAATCCTCGTCCAAATCTGGTGGATCCCGATATCCCATGTAGTGCAGAGAGCATGTCAATAGAACCGCAATTAATGGTTCGCTCGTATTGTTTGGATATAGAGAAACCGAAAGCAGTGTTTGTTCCCAACTGCCGCTGGTGCTCGATTTATTGCTTCTGCTAGGACTGTTGGTATCAAGCCCGGCACTCGTAGGCGAACTTTGAAATTGTCCAAAAGATGCAATAAAACAGGAATTGTACCAACTTGAAATTGAATATTCCAGTATTTATGTGCGCAAGATCAGGCCAATACTTCTAGACTTCTAGGGTAGTGCATTGAGGAATACAAACCTTGCAAGATAAGCGCTTACAAGGTTGAACGACCCAATAAAGACAAACGTCGTCCCAGTTGTAATGAAAATGACGATAATGTATGACAATAGGAAGACTTTGAACATTGGCTCGTGTCACTTCAAATACGCATTATTTCAACTTAACCTGAACCCCAAACTCATATGCAATAAAACCAAATGGGCTTTTGTTACCAACTCAATTTCTGGAAGTACTGATCCATCCTCTCAAATTCTTTATCGTTACACGGAAATGGTACCACGTTCCTACGTGCAGGGTCAAATATACAAGGTATTTGCTTCTATTGATCAGGGAATAATGCGTAATAGGATCCAGGCTGAAATTTGAAATCCATATAGCATGCAAAAATGTGTGTACGAATCAGCTCTCTATACACTCTGAATAAGTGCTTCCTAAAATTCAAATATAATGCAGGATGCAAGAGCCGGGCTTCGAAATGCTATTGTATATTGACTCAATAAATATACGATGGAGTCTATGATATACGGATTGAGTGTAGTACTTTGGCCGTTCCTTTCTGTTCAGAATCTGAGTGCCAATCTTGTGTGGGCGCTTCTTGGAGAGGCAGATCTGGTTTGAAAGTGGAAGGGATAAGGGATGAAGGGAATGAATGTAATAAAGGCATCAGTATTCTGGAGATGCAACCGAAGTCATAATGGAGGAAAGAAAAGACGGAATTTGAATATCTGATCTGATCTGAGACTCGCATCTTCCTCACTAATCTTCACATAACCGTTGGGCTTTCCTTCCAATCTTTTTTAGCCTTGACTTTTCTCCTTGAAAAATGGACATTGTTCCGGTGCGCATTTTCCATTTTAGCCGGTTATTATGCAGGGTAGGCATGATATATATCAAGATATATATCAGATATTTTTGAAATTTTTGATATTTTTAAAATAACGCGAAATTTTTACTCAGGTGGATCGTATTACGCCGTCCCGCAAAAATATCAAAAATATCACCGATATTTTTTTTTAAATATCATGATATTTTTGATATTTATTTTTTTTAAATCGGCGATACTTCGGCGATAACACTCAAAACTCAAAAAATTTTGTTTAAGAATATCAAAAATATTTATATTATATTTATAATTGATATTTTTTAATAAATATCAAAAGTATCACTGATATTTAGTGTTTCTAAGAATATCAAAAATAGCATGATATTTTGATATTTTTGATATTTGATATTTTTAAAGATATCATGATATTTGCCAACCCTGTTATTATGCATAATAGCCAATTATCCATATTACCTCCAACATATAGATACTTGCTTGTGGACCAAATAATAGAGTTGAGCATCTGTATCTGCTTGCCGCTTTTGATTTACGGATGCACTTTCACTGGAGTCCTACTAATAGAGATTAGTTCTGATATCCCTAATGTTTGCTCTTATCAGGGATCAGCTCCGAAGCCTCGGTCCATTTATCAGCTCCTTCCGAATCGATTGAAATTAAGCCAGGTGTGGATGTTACTCTCGAATGCAGAGTTCATGGACCTTCCGAAGTTAATTTTCAGTGGTTTCGGTAAGTTGGACCTACTTGTATTTCCTCACCCGTTTAGCTTTTAGGAAAAACTTTGCATTGACTCAGTTTACAGTAAGTATGACAGTATGAGCATGAGCTCAAATTTTTCCCCACTTCCACAATCCCGAAGGTGAAGATAAACTTGCGACCATTCTAAACTACATTGTTTTTCATAGTTGTGAATTACGTATTTGTAAACAGAAATGGAAAACCTGTGGATATGAGCGATGAGAGACTGGTGATTCGAAGCAAATGGCTCCATATCAATAGCGTTGACACAGATGACAATGGGTCCTACTTATGCAAGGCGACAAGTGATGCCGGAACTGCAGAGAGCACACAGAAGTTTGACCTTATTGTGGAAGGTAAGCATATTGTCTATCATTCGGAACTTAAACGGAGTCCGAAATCCTAAAAAATATCCTTAAATCGTAAATATACTATTAAAATATGCATTATATAGTACGTTATACTCAACCGCTATAGCTGCATGATGAACAGTTTAGATCCGTAGCTGGAGACTTAATTTTTAGGTATTCCAAAGTAAGAGTAGGGAAACATATAAATACCTACTAAACATCGATTGTATCCAACTCAGGTTAAAATATGCTATTTCTTGGTGTAAGAGACTTCCCGGTGTGGTGTGGATGGACATACGTAAAGCTAGATTAATGATCTTTCTCTTGATTGGTTTGCTATTAGACGAGAAGGTACCAAGAGTGCTCCTTTCCCCGGTGGATCAAATAGTCAAGAAGAACGATGGGGCAATTTTTGATTGCGTTTACGAGAACGATGCACCAAATCAATGGTATTTCCAAGAAAACGGTCCACTTCAAAATGGTTCCAGGTATGTTTCTAATTTATTGTATTCAAAATCTCACCAACTTGATTAATACGTCTATTGTTCTAAAGTCCCTGGTTGACAGAAAGGGACAGAATGACAGAAACTTGAAATCAATATACGCGTATCACGCATGCTTTTCTACCAAACATCATCACATTATCAGGGTTTCGTGCAAGGGCTTCGCTTTTGACTCTCAGTGTAATTGGCATAATGAAAAAGCTATCAAGCCAGTTAAAATCGAATTAGGTCAATCTTGTCGCGCCAAGCCAATTCATGGATGCTTTGTCAACTGTACCATCGTTGTTTGAAAGTTGCAAAGAAGCCAACACTAAAATTAGTCTTGTGCCCAATCCTAGCGTGACATTTAATTAAAGTGTAGCCAGCCCATGAGTCAAGCTGCCAAGATTTGGCTAAAGATCGCCTTCAGTTCCTTTATTACGCTCGAGTTTACAAGCTCTGCCAGAAGATATACGGCAGTTTGCTCACAGTTTTCCACAGCTAGAGCCAATTTGTTGACAAAAGTCAATAGTTTCACAAAGTAAATGCGATCAACACGTAACTTGACTTGACTAATTAAATTAAGATCTCCGCCAACTCCGTTGAGCCGTTTTCTAAAGAAAGAAAATCTACAGGGTCCATTGCAAATAGCAAATATTAAAGGGATTTCCAGAACGACTCACATAAAGTTTACATGTAAAAATATGCCTTCAAATATGCGTAAAATTAATGGTGTGTCATCCTGGTTCAAGCAGTGAAGTTTTCCTGTTTTAGAAAATGTAAGTATCGGAGCAGAGTAGAAAAGAAAAGA
>JAQFXZ010002086.1:0-10241 GCA_034694025.1 Ceratophysella scotica | reverse complement strand
TTGGCAACCCACACCGCCGCTCATTAACCTCTTTTGTGCTCAAGGAAGAAGTTGGAGGACTTTGTAAGGAATTAAAAGAAGAGGCAGGTGGGTGGATGTGGATCGGCTTTGTCATTAGAGAGTGGATGCAGCTGAGAGCCGGATTAGTCTTCGGCTTCACTGGATAAAATCAGGCTTGATCTCATGAACTTGGCAGAGCAGCAGAGAGAGAGAACAGAACATGCAGACGTACACCTTTCCTATAATTATTATTCGAATCCAGAGTACTTAAGGTGTGGCAAAAAGAGATCTGAAATGGTCTGGTCTGCAAGTCACGTCCCAAATATGCAATTTCTCTCATTGATTCCCCTCTGCCCCGAGATATCCAGTAATGGTCACAAATTTATACCCAAAACATACTCGATCTCAACACAAAGACCCGAGTCAGTTGTATCCAACCAAGCCATGCAAGTACCTTGTTCCTCTATCCGCTCTCTATTATTTTTAATTGGTGTTTTCTGAATGTCCAAAAGAACCCGATTCAGGTGATTATAAAATGGATTGGGTTCGAGTGAGAAAAAACTTGTTTTCCCAGCCATCAATTAATACATGCACTTCTTATCAGGCTCAGGCTACGCAAGAGATTCCTCATCCCATTCAACTCAAACCAAGAAAAACCTTCCAATTAATCCGATGAGATAATACAGAACAAAGAGATGAAAACGGTCGGAAATCAAGAGAGAATTGTTCCTTGTTCCACGTTCTGAATGCGCAAGCCAAAGCCAAGATGCCATGCCACCGCAAGGTAATTCTAATATGACCCTTTTCGCCATGCCTCATCCTCACTTGGTCATGACATGACATATGGCTAACAATCTGCGAGATGAATCAGCTTATATCCCTCCATACGTCAAATATTTGGATGGATATCCCTATTGACTACTCTAGTGCACCATGCACGCCTCAATTTCTGCGGTTCAGGAGCAGGCAATAACCTTGACATCAAATATCAGAACTCTTTGTTATTGGTTTTGGTTACCCTGGACTTTTGCTGTCGCATTTGCAGACGCGATTCTTGTGTCACGTTTTTTGATTTACATATAATATAGTTTGAAATCGTGCATGGGAATCTCTGCAGTGCAATGCTTTCTTATGGCAGACCACTTCTCACACTATATCCCAGGTTTCAGCAATATCTAACCTAACTAAAAATATGACAAGTTGTCTCCCATAAGAAACGCATTACACAGTACAAATTGTCATGTGCGATTTCCTGTCGCATTTTCTTTTAGAAATTGCAAGGCAATTCTTGACATGCATGACTACCAAGTTTGAAATGAGCATAAGGTTTAACATTTGAAGCCTGTTCGACTGGGTGTTCCAGAAAAGTATCAATTCTGACCAATCTCTGCCCAGATCAAGTGTCAAGGTTGTAATAAGGCAAGGAGAAGGAATTCCTCTTCCCGACTCCTTTTAATTGATGTCTCGAATGTAGGAGATCCTATCGTAGGTGATTATCAAAATGGATTTCCAAAACTTGTTTCCCAGCCTTACATTACAATCAATCCTCACGTGTTCCTCTGCATCACTAATGCTTGCTCAAGCGGAGTACGAGCTACACCTACGTAACTGAGTTGATGAAGCCCGAATGTTTCCAGCTAATTAGAAATTAATAAGAATGGAGCCAGCCTGATCAGTTCGTCTGGTTCCAGAGTTAAATCCCATTTAAATGCTCAGACTTGAGTGAACAAACTAATGAAATAATCAGAAATAATGATCATTCTCTCCAATGAACTACTTGGGAGGAATACGTAATTGAGTTTATGATCTCGAGTCTCATCCGCCTCACACTGTCGTCGCAGAACGCCTCAACAGAATCTGACTTGGAGATGAGGACGGAAGGAGACAATGCGTCCAGCCTCCAAATCTCACAAATATTTTGGTTCCATATTGTTTTCTTACGAGGATTTCAGACAGACGAGACGTATTTTTTACGACAGAAATCAAGTCGTAATTGAACGTCGGATGAACCAAAGTTGATGTGGAATCTAAATACCAAATGAAGTGTTGTAGGACGGAGAAATTGTCTTTCATTTTCTGTTTTGGTATTAGCTGTAAAATTAGTTCATGATTGCCCTCCGTCTTAGTTCCCTGCATAATAGTCTAACTGGTTAAATCAGTGGCAAGCATCTTGGAGCAGAAAGCCGGAGACAAGCGATGTTTCCTCCAGATACTCCAGAGGACGAATTATGGAAATAATTTACTTTGAAACATGTCAATTTCCAAATGTTGCCACATATTTATGAATCTCATCAGAACCACTGCGCAGTTATTACAACCATCTACTTCTACGTAGATCTTAGTCATAAACAAGAGAATTGGTAGAAAGCGGACCAAGAAAGACGCTTATCTTCGTCACCAATCAATAAGCTCATCGTGTCAATACAATAAATATTCCTGTTTGGAATCAAACTGCGACTTAGACACTTCCGATCTCATCAAAATTCCCAAGAAGCAGAGCACAAAAAATATATTTTCAGAAATTAGGAATTATGGATGCTT
The DNA here is from genome assembly GCA_034694025.1 of Ceratophysella scotica. Lineage (NCBI taxonomy): Eukaryota > Metazoa > Arthropoda > Collembola > Poduromorpha > Hypogastruridae > Ceratophysella > Ceratophysella scotica. The sequence continues at coordinate 7,700 of JAQFXZ010002086.1, read as the reverse complement.
TCTGAATGAATTGAGGATTAGAAGTGTTGATTCATATTCAACTTAGAAATTGTTTGTAATGGAAAGCTCAAGGACTTGAAGCCACAGCAATCGATTCATCGCAAACTAGTTATACTATTGTGTGTAAATATTCCGAAAATTATTATTCTATGGCGATGTTTATCCACAATTCGCACAGTACATCAAATATTGATATTCTCAAGCTTGGTTTTTATAAAAACCCACAGCTTCAGCACTGAAGTGTACCGACATCCGACATTGGACATGGAGGTTGAAGTTAAGTTAATTAGAATCCCTTGTCGGATACCCAGAAGAGTGAATCCCCCTTTATCGTATTTTTATAATTATTTTCCCTAAAAAATGGCTGAATGGAAGGTCTCCGTTGGGGAGACTCAAGACCAAATCTAATAATCTACCAACATTAATGGATAGCCGAAATGGACTCTTCAATCTCCATCCCATGCACCCCGGCCCCGAGCAGGAGCTACACAGAGCTACTTACAGAACATCAATATTTTTTACAAGTTATACACAAAAAAACTGTAATATGCTACCATATAAAAAGCTCGGTATGAAACGCGGAGTCTTTTGAATGACATTGAGACAAGGGAATGGAAGGGGCGAAGGAACTTAGACATGGGGTGAGCCAGGCTCTTTGCTCAAAACAGGGTTGTTCGTTCCTAAATCACACACGATTTGCATCAAATCATATCGCAAAATCCGATGTAAATAGGAAATCACACGTTTTTGAATACATTTACTATAGAGTTTGTGATTTAATTCGAAGCGTATAAATCCAGCTTAACTAGATTAAAACCTGAGCTCATCACAACAACTCGCAAGAAATAGTATTAAATCACAGAAAAACAATGTTGTAGTTTAATGCTGTTTATTAACCGAATTTAGAGGTGGATCGGAAGTCACACCTTGTATATGGCTTGTGATTTGAGACTGCAATCTTGGTTTTGGTAATTTCGAAGCATAAACACGCCTTGCTTTTTAAACTTGATTACTTATGTACAATACATCACGAAAATCACATTATATCACTTTGAACAACCTCGCTAATTAGTATCCATGTTTTCCTCCAAAAATACAGATATAAAGAAAGTCACATGTTCCTTACAATTATAATTATATACCTACCTAAAATCCCTCCAATCTGACATCATTAACAGTGTGATTTAATTTTTTCCTGATTTTCTGCACTAAACATCAAGTACATCATACCCAAATATAAAATCACACTTTCGGATACGATTTACATATAAGACAATTCCATGTATGTAATTACACTGAGAAATTTAGAAGTATCACACTTAACCAAATTCAAGCCCGAAATCGGATCAAATCTCAATTCATCACATTAAATCACACTAGCAAACTGCATGGTATCCATAATTCGTCATTTTCGGATATAATTCAAAGGAAAATCGAGCGTTTAAATCAAACTTTACTTATAGGCATAAATAAACCAAGTTAAATCTCCATAAAACACCCAAACCCAAAGGTACAACTAGCAACTGCCACAGCGAACAACCCTGGCTAAACTAGTTAAAACGGAGAGAGACTCCCGTATCTTACACTATTTTTTTATAATCAAGCCCTGGCTTTATAGAACTGCTCGGAGAAGAAGGGGGGAAATATTATGTTGTCGAATCAAAAAAAGTTCCTTTAGAAAAAACGCATATCCTTATGAAGACGAAGGGGGAATTGAGAAAATGAAAGCTGAGAAGGGTGGAAATCTATAATTTCAGCCAGAGCCTTTTTTTAACATGGATTTCCCTCAGCTTAGGCAACATTTGGAACGGACAGAATTCCCTCTGTTCTGGGCTTAGCTCCAAGTCCCCATCTTAATAAATACAATAGTATGCAGAGTCTATACCAGAATTACGCGTCCCATTACTCAGAATGTGCGCCGAACCAGGAAAGCAGTAGTTTGTGTAATTAGACAAGTCATTGTACAATCAGTGCAAATAAATAACTGGAATGCCCAGAGACGATCTTATCATCGGACAGACAGCGGCTTTCTGAAGCCACAGAGTTTCTGAGTGAAAGACGAGACAAAAGGGAAACGAGAAAAGTCAAATGACTTCCAAACCGGTATTCCAAACTCCTATTAGTTCATATCAATCATAATCAGGAATCAGAAGGCTACACACTCCCAAACACAGTGGCATTCTCAAAATGCTTCAAAACTTCAGAGAATGGGATTCAGAAAACTTTTAAACAGAGCAATACAAAACAAAGTAGTCATCTTGCTCTACAGACTACAGACAGAGTCAGAAGTTTTGAGCCCGAACTCAAGTCTCAAGAAATGGCTGTCAAGTATTGACAAGCTGTCGGAATTCGGGTCCGTCAATCAGAAAAATGTATAAAAGTCCTGAACAAAAGGAACTTTTAAAACTGAGCACATAATCCAGTATTAGTCAGGAGAGGAAGCGATACAAACCTCTACCTTCATTCAAAATGTCAATAAATGTAATCCTTATACGAGAATGTTACACTCGAAATTCCCTCCCTTCTTCACAATTTTCTTACAATCAGCTCCAGAATATACGAGGGTCGTCTCATAACTTTTGTTGGTCTGATACTTGCTCAAGACAGAATTGTTTAATCTTTTTTTTTTGTTTAAATATATAAAATTACAGTTTTTATGGCAAATTTTAGCCACGAATTGATTGTCTTTTAACTCTGCTGGTTGACATGCAATACAAAACTTATTGAACGACCCTCGTTTCACGAAATCGCTCTGCTAAATGCCGTGAACCTCAACCTCAACGAACCCATGCAACTTGGCAACACCGCAGAGCCCGCCAATTGGTTTGGAATTAGTGTCGTAATTAAATTAGGGCGTGGCTAATTGAGCGGAGAGAAGGTGCTAAAGGGCTGGCGGAAGTGAATAGACTAGAAGGCTCTGAGTTTGACTGAGGATGGTTCTATTGGCAGAAGCCTCCCGGCTCCTCCTCCCCTTTCAATTAAGTTGATGGGTTTTTGGGTTCTAAGACGAGGGCGTTAAGACCGACAAAAGAGCGAGCGAGCGAGCGGCGTAAGACGAGATCAGTTAAGTGTTTGCTTGATCTGAAGTCGAGAGAAAGTGGCGTGTAAAGGGAGAGGATCACGGGACAGGAGACGCGGGTATTAGAACAAGAGGGTGTTTGTGTGGGTCGAGGACGGGTGTCGGAACAAACGTCTTCTACAACCTCGCCTCGTCCATCTCCCCTCTGAATCAACTAAAACACCGTGTTCGTTTGTCGACAAGCTAAACCTAAGAGCAGCTTAACACAGAACCCGCACCCGCCTTCAACAACGCAACACTAAATCTATCCACTCAATTACACACCCCGCCAACTCTCTGCTCAAGATAGGAGGAATCTAAGCCTTTGATGACAACGGAACACAGAGAATTAAATAAATACCAATTGGCATTCTCTTGGACGAAGAACGCAGCATACCGGACACCCGGTCCCGCCTCCCAGCTTCTATCTTGATCATGACCCCTCAGCTAATTTCAAATGAACCTCTTTCTATCTTCAGAACGTCAAATCAAGAAACCAGACATATAGCCTTATGCTAAACTTAATGATGCAAATTTTAAGCATAGAAATCTTGGTCTTGACTGGTCGCCTAAGATGAATTTCATATTTACGGGTTGAATTTGATGAAATTCTAAAATTTCAACCAGCAAAGGAGTCAACTGAACGAACATTTAACAAATACGCTGAATTTTAAATTGGCTTCATTTAAAAATTCTATTTTTATGTTCCAGCGTAAAATGCATCTAAACATTTGAAAATCTCAGCGCAATTGGCAGAATTTTCTAACAGAAACTGCTGAAACTATTTTACCTATGAATTATTCATTTCATAAATTACCGACTAAATCGAACTGGAAATTAGCAATAAAGCGATTTATTTGATCTTTGAATTTGAAAGTTGGGAGTAAAATTAATCAGAAAACAGCAGAAATTTGTATTTTGGGATCTGGCCAACCTAACCTAAGTTTGTTCAATCTGACCTTTCCATCTAGTCAATTTGACCAATTAAATCGATTTGATTATGCAAACCCAATAAAATTCGTCAACAGCTCGTACTCTAAACTCCAAAAATCTGTTTCGTACCTTTGCTGAGTTTGAGATCGACTCAAAATGGAAGATCCACGCTTTTGTTTCCGAAGACGAATTGAGGGAGATGAGGAATTTCCCATCTGTTCTCCATATTAAAGCTTATCACACAAGTATTTGAGTAAGTGCTTGAAATGCACGGATCGGCAGTTGATCCAGTACTTTCACAACTGTTATATTTCGATGTCCAACAGTTACGCATGGAGTCCACGAGTGTCGTGGCTTAACGATTTTATATTCTTGTAGCTTATTACAGTAGGTATAGGAACTTTCTGTTGCAGTGGTTTGATTAGTTGGCAGACGTGACTGACATTCTTCGTAATTCGTAACACAGTAATGAATACTTTGGACTACGTGGCACACAGGACGTATATATCTAACTAATCGTAAGTAGCGAATAGTCGTACACTAGAAGTAGTAGGAACTTTGGATTTGCTTTGTCACAGTTGGAATGCTGCAGAGTGTTTCTTTGTCCAATGATGGACCGAGAAGGCGTAATTAGACGGTAGTAGCTTTAGCTTGTAGGTTTTGTAGCTTCTTGTGACCTGTGCTCAGAAGTAGGAACTTTCTTTGATAGAGTGAGCAGATTGTGGAGAAAGTGTTCATTAGTGGGCTGGACCGTGGGGACTGCGCCAACTCGGAGTGAGGCAGGAGCCAACTAATGAGTGCGGAGTAATTAGTGCCAGCCCACAAGAGAAAGAGCTAGTGCTAGTCCCTGTCTGGCCGAGTCTGTCTGCTTGGGTGGGAAGGAAGGGCTGGAACGAGGGATGCGGCTCTGAGTCCTCGTGTGCTTCCAGCTCGACGACGGGCACGAGACAGAAGAAGAAGTAAATGAGAAATTTGAGCAAGCTCAGGTCGGGCTCAAACACTTCTCAGCTCTCACAGCGCACATGGACCATTACAATATTATTCGGGTAGATTGGACGAGCCGGGTAAGAAGGGGGTAGGAGAACCATCTCTCGCTCATTTATACTTCACTCGCACAGGAATGAATGTACTTAGAAGGGGGAAATAGGGGTTCAACCTAAAAAATCAGAACCAAGCTACGGCTCCTAGCTTTTAAAACTAAATTCAGGTTCTCAAGGAAGAACTCTATGCAATAACCGGATATTTTCAATTCACTTTCTTCGAAAACGCTCGTGTTAAAACAATATATGAATATGAACACATTCTGCCAATTTGTCGAGACTTTTGGGCATAAAACCTAAAAACAGGTCCGTACTGTTGGTTTTACTATGCTGAAACTTAAAATTAGCTTAACCCACGTGTTTTAGGCAAAATAAACTCTTAAACCAACCTTAAAGTCGGATTTGTAGCTCAAAATTGAAATATTCCCTAAAATACATGAAATTCTAATCTATTCGTAATTTTTTTGCATTTTCCTTTACTTGAGTATGAAAGTGAGGGTTTAAAAGCACTTTTCAGAGTAAGTATCTAGTTGTGAAAAATCGAAAACCTTTAATCCAGGTTTTTTATTAAATTAAAAAAAATCGTTCACTGCAAAATGCACATAAGCTATCCCGATGTTTTAATTTCTAAATTGGAGTGCATTGCTATTGCTGGCAAGTTTTAATTTGAGAGGACATTTAGGGTCCTAAACGTATTTATATTAAGAGTTAGAGCTTAGAGCCTGTGCCTGATGATCAGGGCTTGAGGAAGGCTTGGCTGGCGGGTTTCTTTTAGGGATTTCGTTTTGCATTTTCTTCGGGACAAAAGGTTTGGGAGAGACATAGGAGGGAAGGCAGTTGTGAGTCGGCAGGGGAAAAATTCCTTCATTTTCACTACTATTGATTTATTTAAAAAAGAAGAAGAGCGGAGAGAGCACTTTCACATTCTAGCTTTGACTAGTGTATTATGGAGCTGGCTATATGCTTGGCAGTGCCTTGGCAGGCAGGCAAGGCACACGGGGTGGGGGACCGACAGACCAGCTCGTTCGTTCCAAGCTTCTTTTCACAGAGAATCGGTGCAGAAAACAAACGAGCCTATGTATATATGTATATGTTCCTCTGTCTGAGTGGGAAGGATGAGTTTTGATAAAAAAAAGCTCCGATTTGCGATCCGCGACACAATCGGGTGGAGCCCAAAAAATTCTCTTAACTAAGTTTTTTCGGGACCAGCATGCGCTCTGAACCCATTCGGGCTTTCACTTGCCGGCTTCCCTCACGGCCGCTTCACAAAAGGTAAGAAGATGAAGAAACGGGCAAAAACTCATCTCAGACTCCTTGCATTGCCTTGCATAGTCGGATGGAGAAAGGACTAGAGGACCAACAAGAACCACCACTTTCTCCCGTTAACCAGCCTTTCCCTTCAATTCTCACTTATGCATAAATTTTATATCCCCCGCTTCTCCTATCGCACATCTCACCAGAATGAGCAAAATACGGATTTTCTATAGCCTCCGCTTCTTCCTACCTTACACAAATGTCTCTATCATCCTTATGCCAACTCCAGTCGCTTCCTAGTCGAGCCAAATCCCAACCCAAGGCCGAGTCAGCTAAAAATCAAATTATTCAACCCATCCCACGCTATTAAAATCTCTACCCACTCATTCCATGCAGCCGTCCAGCGCTGAACCGTTTTCTGCCGCCAGGGGCCGGAAATAAAATACATGCCGCAAATTATTGCGCATGTTTGCTCTGCAGATACAAGAATTTAACACACGAAGCAAATCCGGCATGTGTGAACCAGTTTCTGCCGCCAGGGGTCGCACATGAAATACATGTCGCTAATTACTGCACATGCACGTCTTGCAAATGCAAGGATTTAGCACGCGAAGCAAATCCGGCATGTGGGATATAAAATTCGATAGGATTTACGCGCGAAGTAGAAAATCATACAAATTCTTAATACTTTCTTAAAAAGTTTGGAGAAAGTAGAGAAGAGACGCAATATTCATGTTTTGTAACCACTTTGACTTTTACTCGGAATCGAATTCAATTGAAATCCAGCTATTGTACTCGTAGTTCAGACTGAAGAATAATTTGCAAATAACCCGAGCAACCAACATTCCAATAGGAACAAACACCATGTATTATTCCCTGGAATTTAAATGAGAAGTCGAAATTGGAAAATAAATAAATCTGGAGAAGGACTTGGAGAAGGAGGAAAAGAAGTATAATATGTGTAATCTAAAAAATTTCCCTTTCCACACTAAACTTCCATTTCTCATTCTCCGCATGCAGAGAGAATCCCAATACTCAATCCCCAATCCCCAGATCCTAGATTCAAGTTTTGAGCAGAGAAAAAACAAGAATCCCAGACACACACAGAAATAAAAGACCTTTTTCCAATTTAAGAAGAAAAAAAACTTTTTATTTATTCTTTTCCCCCAACCAATAAGTCTCCCCTATTCCGTCCCATTTCTTCTCCTTTTCATTTCCAAATGAATTCAATTTTACATCTTCAAAAATACAAGCATTAGACATACAGAAGGAATAGACAAACAAGATAAGCAAGGAAGGATGGATCTTGCGTACATACAGTGCTTCTCACAACAGGTCAGGCTTTTTGTTTAACCAGATATTATCTTCTTTCTTTAAAAACACTCACTGAGCAGCATAATCAAGCTCAAATTTTA
>JAQFXZ010002085.1:0-10242 GCA_034694025.1 Ceratophysella scotica | reverse complement strand
GTTGTGAGTGAGAGAAGAGAGCGAGCTCCGCTTGCTAACTTCACATAGCCAATCCAAATGTGAACCAGACCCTTAAACTGACCTTAACAACTCTAACCAACCTTTTAGGACTTTTACTTGTATTTTAACAGCTATTCAAAAAAATTGTCAGATCTTGTGCTACCGATACCAAGAATACGAGTATCCTTAAGAAGCTAAGTTAGGTTGAGGCAAATTCAAGCCAAAATGCGATGTCACCTCCAGGTGTTGCCTCTCGGCGTTGGGGGGCTACTGTCGCCTGCACGGTCATTGTCGCCTTCAATAACCATGGTCGTTTTTTCCTCCCATGGCGTGTGATGTGATCTAATTCAAGTTATCCTAGGTTAAGTTAGCTTATGCTGTGTCTGACTAGGTTGAAGGCTAAAATATATCGAAATAATTAAAGTCTGCGGCGTTCCAAAAACCCTAGCCTAACTAATTAGAAATTAGAAAGAAAACGCGGAGGCAAATCTGGAGCTGGAGGTGACACGTAGCATAACATAGCATGGGGCTTTACTTACTTTGACCCTAAGCTGAACAATGCACTGCGAATAAATGCAAACATGGACAACTCGGACGCGAAATATTTTGGAAAACAATATGAGAGCTGAGTGGTTGTAGTGTAACACCAACGACATTTTTTTCTTTTAAATTCCTAAATCAATTTAAGGTCAATTTTTGTCAAAATAGGGTCAATTGAAGTCGTTTTTCGGCGAGATCATGAAACACACAAGTTTTTCAAATTCGGAAATTTTGATTTTACTGATAAGCTTGTATGTATATGCTTAGAAAATGTTTCGATTCTATATTTTGCAGATTCAAGACACGAGACGGTAAAACGTAAACCTCATGCTGACCTGAACCCTGAATCCGATTCCTCGACTTAACACATTTCCTTCTGACGCAGCAAGAATGGCTTCCAACATTCAGAAAGCAATCGGAGTTAACCCATTCTTCGCCATAGCCGCTCCGGTAAAACACACGAGCAAAGCACGCCCAAAACCAGAACCAGGAACCGAAAAGAGGAAGAAAGTGAATCTGGCCAACGAAGATGCCAAAATGTCTCCTAGTGGCAATCCAGGAAACTTGAAAGTTGAACGTTGCGATGACGTTCTACCTCCACTGATTAAAGCATCATCTGTTACGGATGAGAAGGGTGAACCAGAGAATTACGATGTGAATACGAAACAAGACGGAGCTGATGTCGTAACGCTTGACATAACATATCAGCCCGCAAGTGCTCGGCTCAATTCGTCAAAGAAGCCCGACGTTGCTCTTCCGCAGCTGCTCTGGAGAAACCAAGTTCAACCACGTGACGGCGCTTCACCGAAATTTGATCATTCACCCAAGATTACGAAGTCGTTCAGAGTTAAAGAGTTTACGCAACGTCCATCCGACACGATTCCTTCGACCGTCGTCGACTCTAAGAAGTTTGAAGAGAAACTTCAAGAAGTTCGTTCGGTCAAGTGCCCGAAAATTGTTATTCTAGACTCAGTATTTTCACCTTCAAATCAGACCATGTCTCCGAAAAAGAAGTACCTCAAGCCTTTGACAAAGGAACAGAAAAATGGATTTCAAGATGCTTGTATTTCGGGAAGCCCGGCGGATGTTCTAGCCATTCTGGAAAAAGGTACTGTTATTCTGAGTCATGAATATTTTATTTTTAATCGATTGCATGCGTACTTGTATCCTTGCATAATTCCTTATAAAATTCTATCCTTCGTTTTTGATTATATTTTAAGAACCTAAATTTGAGTAAATCTTGTCGACAAGAATAACGTCAGGAATTCAAAACAAGTACTGCAATAATGACAATGCAAGATCCGGAATTATACAAAAATTGTATTTTCTGGAAACGTCATAATTTTGAACTGCTTTTGTGCTTTCGTTTTCTTGCGCTGAATGGTATCGAAACGCAGTCGGAATCAATCACCTGAGTAACCAGTTGGATGGATGAAGTACGCCGTGTAGTATTTTTTAGAATTCGTCTAGTATCAATATTTGCCTTGTAGGATTCGCATATTGAGCTTGGCGAATATTGGTCAAAGGGGCGAATATTCGCATAATATTTGCCAATTTTGATAATTTATACTTAAATAGTCGCCAAATATTCGTCGAATTTTGAGCTCGAATTTTGTTCTGCAAATAATTAGGCGGCAGCAAATAATTAAATTCTTATTCACAAGTAAGCCGGATTTTCACAATTCCTGGGTGAATATTGGCAAGGGCGGCTAATATATTCAGCTGCTGTGGAGGTTAAGATGAGATTAGCAAAATAAAACTTGAATCCACATTAAAACTGACCACAAAATTGCCTGTTCTGTTCTAAATAGGCGAAGTTTTAGTGAACGACGCTCTGGAACATTCCTGGTCAGGTCTTCAACACGCGTGCTACTTGGGACGTGCTGATAACGTAAAAGTTCTTCTCGAAGCTGGGGCGGATCCGAACTTCAAACGTTACGGTAAGTTTTTATAGAAGCGCATTTTCCCGCCACCTGTCAGCACGAAATATTTGAAAATTTGACCATCACAGATGATATGAACGCACTGATGTCCGCTGCCTGCAGCAAAGTGGGCGAAGACAGTGATGGACCTCTGGCCTGTGCCAAATTATTGGTTGAAGCTGGAGCAAACTTGGAAGCTATGCATGAGAAACTCATCACGCCGCTAATATTTGCTGTAAAACTAGGACATTTTCGCATGGTCATTTATTTCCTGGAGAACGGTGCACTGCCATTACTGGACCACAAAGATGTGAACACGCGATCTGTGAGTTGAACAATTGTCGAATTGTTTACATTATTCTGACCAGTTTTAAAATGCTAAACTGTTATTTATTTTTCAGGCACTTGATTGGGCAGCGTTCCTCGGAAAGGCCAAAATTGTTCGTGTTCTCCTGGAGCATGGCGCAAAGGTTCTGGATACAAATCGTTTTCGTCAGACTCCAGCTGAAGTGGCTTTGCAAAAAGGATTCACCTGCGTAATTTCCGATCCGATCCATATTTTAAAAAAAAAACAGTTTTAGAAACTTAGCTGAATACAACTGCAGCTGGCTTGTTTGTATTTCAGATTTCGGATTTAATTAAAATTGTGCAGACTACGCAATGGAGACCAGGGAAGGATCCGATGCTTCGCGAAGTTCAAAATACCGAGAGTAACTTGAAGCTCCAGGAAATTAACAAAACACGACGGCTTGCTATGTAAGTTTTGTATAAGCGTACTGTATTAGATATAGGGATGTCGCGTATATTGTTTCTTAAATACTTGCCTAAAAGCGAAAATTCGCCTTACATTCGCCAACTTCGACAATATTCGGCCAAGTTTTGCCTTATATTTGCCAATTTGAAGAGTATTTGCCTAATTTTTGCCTTATACTCGCCGATTTTATTCTCTCGAGCACGATATTTGTTTAACAAATAGGCTAATACACGCATTTGCCTGGAATTCTGTATTCACCCTTAAATTTCAGCAATTTTTGGGCAAATATTCGAGGAGTCAATAATTAATTTAATTAGTTAGGCTTAGATTCCTTGAAAGCAATGAACGATATTCTGTGTATATTCGTTTAGGATAAAGACGTATGAGGATGAGCACCTTGGAATGATTCTGGAATCACTGAATCTGACACATCTGGCTCCGCTCTTTGAAAAACATCGGATTTCGTATTTGGATTTTCTACGCCTCAAAGACACTCATTTAGCGGAAATGGGGATATTGGATCGGTCGGAACGACAGGCACTTTGTCGGGTCATCAGCGAAACCACTCCAAGCATCTACACGCAAGATGATCCTAAAGTTTTGCGTCTGCGACGAACTTTGACGTAAGCCGAACAACTAAACAATTTTAAATGAATTTCGCAGTTAGGAAGGTTTAATCATTTCGAATTTTTAATATATACATTTAGACGTCCTGAAGCCTATTGCATCCTGATTGACAACAAGCAGCATTGGGCATATCTGGCAGACAATTTGAAAGAATTACATAGACGTATTGAAGAGGAACCCAAGATGTTAATTGTTGGTGCAGAGACTACCAGTATTGGTGATCTGATTCGCACCGTTGAGTCCATTGACCAAGAAGTGAATCAATTTCTGAGTGCAACGTCTGATCTGGACAAATTGCTACTCCAGGTATAAAACAATTTTAAAATTTTAATTTGGCTGCTATACATAAATTCTTTTCCAGACCTTGATTATTTCCCCGCCAAATTTTGATTCTATCGTGGCACAAGACTTTTTTGAAAGAAATCAAAATTAGGAGAAGACGAGTATTTATGTCCAAGAAGGATTAAGCCTATAAAATTTTCATGTGAGCCTGGATCTAATGCTAAATTTCTTTCTATAGTCCGGTGGAAAGGCAGAAATTGCTAACGAACCAGAAACGACAACTTTAGTTGAAACGAAGACACACGTCGTATCTTCCAAGCGAATCGCATGGTATCTTCTGGTTGGATATGCAGGTGCAGGATTGACTTATATGGCCTACAAAACCTGGGGATTTCCGGTTGCAGCTGGAGCTTTTAAAAATTGATCTGGTTTCGGAAGATCTGGATCTGGATTTACGACCTAAGCCAGAATTCCTTAAAACAAATAAAATTCAGCTATTGAATTGTAATATGAAATAAAGTTCCTTTACGAAAGACTGTCACACAAATACTACCGAAGAAAAGGGTCCACTGAAATCCGGTTCAACTTTCAACTCACAATGTGAAATGGGTAAACACATAATACCCAGAATTTTTGTTGTTTTTGTATTTAAAAATTAGGACGACTTCTCAAACTAAAGCTTTAGAATAAAGTCATTATTTATGGTCGTTGAAGCTCAACAACTTGTCGTTTGTTCATAAGTTTTAATTCCTCCATTTTGATCTCATACGCAGGGCTGGGCAAAATCATTTGATATTGAAAATAAATGATTTTAAACTCATGATATTGGTAATCCTATGGATTTTGACTTTTGGATTTGGATTTTGAAGAAATGACCTGATTTTGTATTTTGAATTTGTAGAAGTACCTAGTATACCTATTTTGATCTGGAAAACCACAATTTTCAGCTAAATTGGCGATTTTTAATCACGATTTGATTTCCAAATCACGATTTAAAATAAAAAAAATATCGTTGGTTTTGATCTCATAATTTGATTTTGTCGGCGAAAAGCGAAAAGTGATTGGTTTTGATTTTGGAATTTTGAAGGCGAATTTTCGGTGATTTTGGTCATTGATTCTGAGAATCATTTTTTAATTATTTTGCCCAGTCCTGCCCATAAGTCAAAAACAAGAAACCGATATTTAGGATGCAGCTCGTTGTAGCTTCAGTTTAAAAAAAAGAAAATATATGCGAACAAAAAAAAATTCAAAAAATATATACCAGACAAAACTTTGTATCTATGCCTCAGTATATATAACATTGTTTCCACAAAATTTTAGCATCAAAAATTTTAATCGATTTTTTTAAAAAACCGTCTTCCTTTAACATAGTACACTTCGCTTTACAAACAGACTTGCTGTACAGAGTGCACATATACAGCGTTTTCAGGTCAAGGTCGTTCATTGATGGCATTCCAGGTGACTCCCAAACCAAAATAATCCAAGGGTGATACTTTGTGTAGCACATCTTTGAATTTCAATTAATTTCAATACATACGCCTACCTGAAATTAATATTTAAATATTTTCGTCAAGTGGAATTTGTATCCCCCCCCGTTCAGTATAATATATTTGGGCATGAGAGTGTCAGGATCAACGGTCAACTGGGATTCAGGCTGTGGTGAAGGGTTTATTCCACCTTGGAGTCCTACTGGGAGGATTTACAAATGATAAAGATTTATCACTCATCAATCAATTGAAATTCAGTCTTGATTGCGTAACTCTTTTGAGCTGAGAAAAAATCACTTTTCCTTATCGTCTGCCTTAATCTTAATAGTAAAAGGATTGGTCTTGTCTCAGTCTCGTCCTGTGCTCGAATTTAAGCCATTGTCGTCCATTGAATTGTTTAGTGGCTAACGCATCTCATATTAGCAGTGTCTTATGTGATGTGAGTAAATTGGAGCCAATATTGCAGACTTTTGGAACATTTCATATACGTTCCGACAGAATTTGTTGTCAACAACTAAAAATATGAATATGCAAGCATTTCTGACTAGAACACAAAGTAAATTTAAAATTACGCTCAAAAAGTGTAAAAATATGCAACAAAAGAATTTCCAATTCCAAATATGTAACAAAAGCTTAAAATATGCAAGCAACTTGCAATTTATTAAAATGTGGTTATTGGAACATGAATGTCGCGAATTGCCATCTATTGTAAAAGGATGTACAGCACAATGGGTTGCGACAGCATATTTTTTGCATAAGAAGCCCTGGGCTTAAATTATATGTAATCACTAAGGCCCGGTATATATGAACTAAAAAAAACTCAAAATAGGCGCATATATATGCACTAAAAACCCTGAAATATGCGCATATATGCTCTTGAAAACCCTCAAAATATGCGCATATATGCACTAAAAACCTTAATACTCTAATCAATCTTGGCCTAATTTTGGCAGAGATATGCAAAGATATGCAAAAATATGCCGAAAACTACGAAATATGCAAATATACCGTAAAACACTTAAATATGCTAGAATATGCAAAATAAAACCCGGGTATATTGGCTCGCACTGACAAGATCCGTGGTTATTTAGTTCAAAAGTTCCAGTGCTCTCTCGTTAAAACACTCAAAAATGCCGAAAATATAGCACGCCTGCGAATTTTTGAGCATTTTTTGTTAAATTTTAGCAGAAAATACGAAAGTATGCAAATATACGTATGCATAAAACTACGGAATATGCATTTACGCCGTAAAATTCCAAAATTTGCAAAAATATACTAAATAAAAACGGGTATTTCGGGTCACACTGACTTGACCCGTGGAGACCCGGAGTATATTAGATGTTCAGTGCCCTCCAGATAAAGCATGCAAAAATATGCAAAACCGGGCCTTAGTAATCACTAATATTCAAAATTGACTGCAACATTTAACATGTATATTCTCACTCAGGTAGTGAGGAATTCATGAGTGTTTAATGACATAGAATTTCTCAGGTTATCAGCCAACGTGAAATATTTTAACGATTTGATTTTGTCAACAATGTGTGATTGTGAGTGTGATACGAAAGGTCGTGAGTCATAAGCCATAAGCATTTGTCAAATAGTTAATTAGGATTAATACCCTTGACGCTTTTGCATTTTTTATAACTTGAAACAATGAACCCTAAAGCTACAGGAAGCAAGCCCTTAACAGGGTTGAGGTAAACCAAGCCCCATGCTATGTCGCCTCCAGCGTTGCTTCCCAGCGATGGAGCCTAGTGTCGCCAGCACGGCCATTGTCCCCTCCAATTACCTTTGTCATTGTTGCCTCCCGTGAAGTGTGATTTTGAATTCGAGTTATGCTAGTTTAAGTTATCTTTTGTTCTATTTGGTTAGGTTAGGTTTGAATCCAAAATAAATCGAAAAAATTAAAGTCTGCAACGTCTCAAAAATCCGAACCTGACTATTGAAAAAATGGAAAAAACAAGGAGGCAACAATGGGCGGCGACATATCATGGAACTTGGTTCGGTTGGAACGTTTAAATTGATACAATTAAATTTCTTTAATTTTTAGCTTAAATGAAGTTAGTTTAGGAGTTGGTAACCTGTAATTGGTAGGTCATGGAATTCTAGGCTGTCAATGTTCGGATGACAATTTATGGTTGACTACGTTTATCTTATCCAGCACGTTCAATTTCGAATGTCATCAGTTACACTCAGCTCAGCGTTCAATTGAGGATGTAGCGTGGGCTAGGCAAAACCATTAGAAAATGATTTTCAAATCATAAGCCAAAATCACCTAAAGCTTGCCTTCGAAACCCCAAAATCAAAATCAAGTCACTTTTAGACGTCAAAATCAAATCATCAAATCAATATCAACGAAGTTTTTGATTTAAAATCGTGATTTTTAAATCAAATCGGGATTTAAAATGGCCAATTCAGCTGAAAATCCTGATTTTTCAGGTCAAAATTACATATTTTATAAATCAAAATACAAAATAAGGTCATTTCTTCAAAATCAAAATTTAAGATCAAAATCTTTCAGATTACCAAATCCTGATTTTAAAAGCATTGATTTTCAAAATCAAATGATTTTGCTCAGCCCGGCTAGTTAACTATATGAAATAAATTAAAGCAAATTACAAATTGCCATTGGGTAATTTTGGAAAGATGCTTACAATTTGGTTAATTTAGTTTAGTAAACCGTTTGGCTTTGAAGTATCGTACATTTCCTTTTAATTTTTTTTTTGCTCAGCCTTGAATCTTGGTCCTGAAAAAATTGTAAAATGACGCTAAACTGAAAATATCTATTTTGAAATGCAAGATACATTGCACTTTTTGCTTTACGGGTAAAGTGATCGGTCAGAGCATACATACTGTATTGCACATGCACATTGCAAATTACACATTTACGCAAGTTGCACTTTGCATTGTTCTAGATTTGATGTGGCTTTCCGCAGGAACTATCTACCTGTAATTCCTTTCCGAGACTAGGACAGAGTTGCAGTGCATTTCAGAGAGTATCAATAAAGCGTATTGAAAATTGAAATGGAAATTAATATTTTTAAAGTGCGTGCTAATGCCCCTTGTTTTCCGAACATATGAAACTACGAAACATGACGAACGTCCTCAATGCAAGATCCAATAATGGACACTTTCGAGTAGAGCTTTTGCAATAGAGTAGTGCATATTAATAATTGGTCTCGTTGAGCAAATAAATATGCATATGCATAACAATTCCTCCTGATCCCTGATCAATAACATTGTAAATTGAACCAATAACTAAAACTATTTTGACGCAAAACATGATTTGTGCAGGTAGACATGCACTCATCAGCTGCTTGTAACGTGAATAGGTCATGAACGGAATGAGTTGAAAGTTGAACTATGTAATTCCATTATGCACAATGGAAATGCAAATAATGCAGCTAACCTATTATTAATAACAAGGTACTCGTTAGGAGAACCTACTGTTTCTTCTCTTTATTGCATTTATGACATGTATCCATGTAGAGCTTGTTGTGGTTCCTGGGATACTAAAAGCATTGTTTGAATTGACCTGTACAGGAATGACTCATCTGTTATTCTAATGATTAATTCCTGATTATGACTTGTGATAGAGAATAATATTATTTTGATTTGGTGCGTGATTCTTATGCAGACACATATTTTTGTGGTGGCTCGCTGTAGGCTTTTTAACATAAAAGCTCAATGATTCAAATCGGTCCGGCTGAAATATAAATATCAATAATATTTTATACTGCATTTTTTGTCCATATTTTAAGGTGTTAGTGTATATTTGCATATTTTCATGTTTCTATCATTTTGATGCTGATGCCTTTTCTGGAGTGTTTGAACACGAACCGTTAACTGAATACTTTGACGCTTTTTGAAGTTAATATTCCTACTTTTTGCTGCTACCTTTTCAAACTACCTTTATGAAGTTGTTACTGCCAACATTTTCTTTTTTCTAAATTTCCTCAACTTGATTTTAATTTGAAGATTCTCAAAAATTATTGTATTTTTGCAACCTGTCTGAATGGGTTAGGCACCAAGGAATTACTATTTCAAAATCACATGCGTATTTTTGCATAAAAATCTGATTTTTGTACATATTTTAGTGCGTACTATTTTAATGCATATTTTGAAATTTTGTTGCATACTTTATTACATATTTTGTCATCTTGTTACACATTTTATTGCATATTTTGACATTTATTACATTTTCATACATACAGTATTTCCAACGTTTCAGTGCATATGACCAATGATTACACTCGTAAATTTCCTAATTTTTACTTTTAAAAAATTAATAAATTTAACGCATTTTGCCTGATAAACAGAAAATTGCTTATAGTACCTAACCTAACCAAACCTAACCGACAATTCCCTCCTTAATAAAAATTCTGCTCCATTTACCAATACCAGCACACTGTCAAACCATCGCAATTACCGTAAAAACATATTAATGGCCCACAGCGCAATAATGACGGGCCACTATGAGGACTTTTCCTGGCTATATCATTTGGTTTGAAACAATAGGATTATGCGACAATTGGGCGGCGACAATTGGGCGGGCGACAATCGGGCGGCGACAATTGGGCGGACGACAATTGGGCGGGGCGACAGTTGGGCGGAGCGACAATTGGGCGGG
>JAQFXZ010002084.1:0-10244 GCA_034694025.1 Ceratophysella scotica | reverse complement strand
CAGTTCAGTAGCCTCTGTCTCTTGCATTGAATACAAGATTCGGATCATGAAGAATGTGGAAAGTTGGAGTTTTAAAATTACAGATTAAAATTACATGAGTTTATATACTGCATTGGATACTAGTTGGAGAAGTTGTGAGGTCGTTTATCAATCCTCCTAGACAACGGGTCGTCGTATAGCTTATTGCCATGTGACTCATTCGAGCGAAGGAATTAAAGATTACAAATCTCAATGTGGACTGAATTTAAAGCATATCGTATTAGGTGGTCTCAAAGTACCCTATATCCGGAATTTGATTCTTGGAAACTGCAGCAATGTGCCATCTGCTGGTATTCTAAGGCAAGTCGTTGCGGGTAAGCTGGTCCCTACTAGTGACGCCGCGAATTGCTTTTCGATCCTCGTCTATTTGCGAATATTCGACTTGCAGAGAGAATTTTTGCCTTGCAGAGCGAATATTCGCCTAAAAACATTGACCGGATTATTCGCCCAATCGAAAATATTTACCATTACTCGTAGTGTTAGCCATTAAGTGAATAGGGGTCAGAGGAGCAAATATTCGCCAATTTGGGGAGTACTTGTCTAATATTCGCCAATTTGGAAAATATTCGCATAATATTCGTCTAATATTCGCCGATTCAAAGAACTTACGCGTAATATCCGCCAATTTGGAGAATATTTGCCATTTCTTCGAACTATTTGCAGAACAAATCTCGGTTGGCGGCCCTTTGGCGGCCCGCCGTGCCATATGGCGCGGCAAAAGCTCAAAACCGGATACACAAAATAAATCGTACAAAATAAATGCAGGAAATACTGCCATATGCGTATAATTAGCCTTTCAAGGCAGCGAGATTTGAATGTTGATTTTTTATTGGCGAAAAGACTAGGATTTCCGATTTCCGCGTAAAAAAATATATGTATTTGTGTTGTACTTATATTTAACGTGTAGGTAAATGATAAAAGCTTTTCTAGTACAAGCAAACAATCCGAGTGTGATAACCGGATATGTATTTATTTAAACACAAGACAAGCCAGATAGTGAAATATCCTAATGCCAGTCAACATACTACACTAAAACACGCGCGCCAACAACTTTACTGTACAATTAATGCTTTCCGGTGAAGTTGTATTTTTTCATTGGCATTATTAATTTTGCGGTTTTCCTATAAGCCTGGCAATTATTTAGTAAAAACTTAAATACACGTGTGACAATATTAAGGTTTTTCCATAATACTGCACAAATTAAATTGAATATCTTCCAACCGTGATTGAATATTGTGTTTAATTAGAAATGTGACCAGCAAATTCAATTTCAAAACAATAGCATATTTTGAAGCCAAATTGAGCAAACATGGAGCAAGAGACACTGGGCGAAAAATTCGGCTTCTGGATATTCATTCTTGTCATCACGCTGATCTGTATTTTGGGGATTTTTGGAAATATTCTGAGTCTCCTTGTGCTCGTGGGCAAACGAATGCGAAGTTCAACGAGCGTTATTCTCGTGGGCCTAGTGATCAGTGACATTCTTATTTTGTTCTCTGGACTTGTGATCAACTCAATTGGCATGATTGCACTCAGAATCTACTTTGAGAGCGCCAAAGAAATTTCGAAGCCTGCTATCATCATCTTCCGAATTTTTCACCCGTTGAAAAAAATTGGTGAGTGAAACGTAACATGACAACGAACGGTTGCTATGCACTTTTTGACAAGTCCACCCTTCCTATTTCCATTGCAGGAAACCTGGCCTCAGTCTACATCACAATTCTTATAACAATAGAGCGATATATTGCAGTCTGTTGGCCCTTTCACGCTAAAACCATGCTAACGATTAAATCATCCATTTGTTGGACGGTGGGTGTCATGATCAGTTCTCTTATCTACAATTTTCCACGATTTTTTGAAACTTGGGAAGTTCGACTGGGGAATTCCTCCGTGCTTGAGTCTACGAGTTCTACAAACAGAACTGCGGGTTATTTGCAGTATTCTCATGGATGGGGAAAAACAACGGTGCACTATTTCATTCCTTTCATTGTGCTCGTCGTACTCAATTCTCTCATCTACCAACAGGTTAGATGCTTATTTGTCTAATTTATGAGTTTAGGCAAATGCAAAATGCAAAGCATAATCTGCACAAACGCACAAAGATCCTTGTATATTTTTAGCATTCGATAACGATGATGTAAACATTTATAAAGGACCGATTCATATTTTGAATTTGGCTGCCTTTAACTGCATGTTTTTGTGTTGCTGAATCTTGAATCTTGGGCCGCCTTTCCATAAGTCTATTGCATATTGTCCCATAATATCAAAATAAATCGCAGTTTATCGCATACTAACACAATATGTCGCAGTTTGTCGCATACTAACACAATATTTCGTAGTTTGTCGCATAATACTACAATATGTCGCAGTTTGTCGCACACTAACACAATATGTCGCAGTTTGTCGCATACTAACACAATATGTCGCCGTTTGTCGCGGAATATCACAATACATCGCATTTTATGACATATTCTCCCAATGCATTGCAGTTTATCGCAATCTATCACATCTTATTATCACAGTAAGTCGCAGTTTGTCGGATGTTATCGCCAAATATCCAAGTTTATACATACTATCCAAGTATATCGCAGTTTATCGTATTTTTCGCAATATGTCGCAGTTTATCGCAAAATGTCGCATTTGGTCGGAAATTATTGCAATATATCCAACTTCGTCGGATATTTTTAATACTATCGCCATATATCGCAGTTTGTCGCATTATTATCTTAAAATATCACAGTGTATCGCAAATATTCGCAATATTGTCCTGTCACATATCAATATTTATCGCAATTTGCAGTTTCTCCCTTATTGTGGCAATTCATCGCAGCGTATTGTAAAATTATAACATTATCGCATGTATCGTAATAATATTGCAGTTTATTGAATATATTATACATATTGTCGCAATATATCGCATTTTATCCGACTTTCGCGCATATTATAGCATATTATCCCATTCTGCCGCAGTTTATGGTAATAAATCGCAGTATAAATTTTCAATTGTAGCTGCACGATTCCACACAACTTGAATTGACTTGCATAGCGATAGATATTGCTTTGAACTGCGAATAATTGATTGATTGATTGAAATTAAAAAATTGTCTATAGACATGCAATACAGCATATTTCTTTATATTGACAATGCGTAATCTATGTTTGTTTTTTTGTTTTGTTTTTCTAAATTTGCATAGATCCTGGTCCGAAACTCGGAATTGAAGAAATGGTCAATGGACAATCCCAAATCCCCTAAAACCCTCAAACGAATCCGGTTCGAGACTCAATTGACTAAAATGCTTTTATGCATCGTCCTAATTTTCCTGATCTGCAATACGGGCCAGGGAATCTGTGACTGGATCTTTATCTACTCTGGAAACGGAACTTCGAGCGTGATGGCAGATGGGATCTCCGCCCTTCTTCTCATGTTCAATGCGGCCGTGAATTTCCTCATCTACTGCACAATGGGTGCTAAGTTTAGGAAACATTTGACAGAAATGCTACCCTCATGGTGCGTTTGTTGGAACAAGGAGAACCTTATGAAGGACAGTGTGTCCTCTGTCGCCAAGTCATAAGGACTGAGGTATATATTGAAATATATGCAACTGTGATACTAAACGAGGGCCGTTTAATAAATTTCGGAGCTTTTCTGAACAAATATGCCAAAAACATGAAAATCGGTGAACAAAATCTGAAATATTGAAGCTGGACACATAAATAATGTGAATACGCATATTTTCATGCAAATTGACGTGCACACGATTAAATACAGGCGAATTTGAGGCTAGTGACAGGTGACAGCTCAAAGTACTTGAGACGGATTGTGACGCTAATCAAAACGAAAAGGCTTCTTGTTTATTTTGTAAAGTGAGTCCTTCAAAACAATTAAACCCGAATCATCTGGCCTGACAGAGACATATTGTGCATGGAATTACGAGTCTTTAGTCAAAGTGTCACAAAATGAAATACGAAGGAGTTTCATTTTCCGAATCCTCCCAAGTGTTTGTTCTGCTAACGGTTTCGCTTTTGCATGAGCGTGTGAATATTTTCGTGTATTTATGAAAATGGTAAATGGGGCTCTTTGCTTCGCTACCAAATGGTCTTGGGGCTTAAAATTTATTAAAGTACAGGTATTTTATAGATTTTGGGAACTTTAAATTCAAATATACGTAGTTTGTCGAATTTCGATAAGTATTCCAGAAAATCAAACAAGAAAATTGCGTTGAAATGGACGAACAGATAATTCTTCAAAGGCCGCAGCAATTTGCGCGCGCACCCTGTATGCCTCTTTGAAACATGAAACTGGGCGCATTTTTCGAAATCGTACATGACAATTTTGTACAGTTTTGGTCTTTTCCTATGTGAGACAACTTGTCACATTTTTAGTTAGGTTAGCTCGCGCCCAAAAGGTCGGACATAATGTGACAAGTGGTCAGGCTGAAATTTTGAAAATCGCTGTGGAGATTTCAATGTACGATTTCAAAATATGCAAACGATAAACGACTATATTCGAATCAAGAAATAAAATGCGGCAAGTTCAGTAACTCATATTAACAAACTCAAAATTATAAAAACGATCGTTTTTGAATGACTTTCAAAACTTTGAATAAAAAATTCTCTTTTATATAGAATTGTATATAAACCTCATCATTACTCAATTCAGAGAAAGAAAGCTTTATCCTGTTATTATTCACAAAGACTATGTTTGCGTTGGCGGTTGGCGTCCTACGCACTTGAAACCAAAAGCCAAAACCCAGACCAGACAGACTTGACTAATGAGTGCATTGACAAACGGATTTATTCCATGACGAAGGAATTAGAGAAACAAAACAGGTTCAAGTAACTAAAAATAGTTCAAAAGTCGAAACAGAAATATTTTTATGGGCTAAATAAAAGTCACGAATGCAGGCAGGGAGTTGACATTGACGTCAGGCAATTGGATTCTACGGCGGCAGGACGATTCATAGCGGACAAATTGTGTTTCCATGTTGCAAATTTTTTGTATTTTATCAGCATTTTAGCGCAGATCCGCATATTTTGAAATCAAGCATCAATTTGTATTGGTGTAATGCTTTTCTTATGGGAGACCACTTGTCATATTTGTTGCCAGGCTAGGTTATGCCGAGACGGGCGATTTAATGTGACAAGTGGTCAATCATATGAAAGCCTTACATGCTTTCGGGTTGCTTCGGTAATTTTCGATACATTTCCAAGAATAAATTTTAGAAATTTTGGATTTTAAACTACAAAAATTCATAGAATCACTACAAATGACCGAAAAACCAATAACCTAAGCCATTTTTTATGCCGAAAAAGCTAAAAATCTACAAACAATTGATGTGCTATGAATTTTCGCGCCACGACGCAAAATCCGAGTTGATCCTAAAATAGTGCATTTGAAAACACATGATTCCGCATAAAGACGGTGACACACTGTCACTAGAAACCTAGAGCAGAAGGTCTCCTACTGGAGCGCCTCAACAAAGTTAGAGCAATTAATTATCTCAAATCAGAAGTTGGTAGTGTTAAGTTAATGAGCCCGGATTGTTCCGTTTCACTGCCGCCACTCACTCCAGCAAGCGTCTCTAATTACTCAAATTATCAACTTTTTTGTTCTTACATAAATGGAAACTCCTCTCATTAGTGTCGCTACTCCAGTTCCACTGAAACTAACGCTCTTCATATTCTAACGAAGGAAAACTAGAAAAAAGTTAAACTTTTGTCAATAGGACAAGGACAGTTTTCTCAAAAATAAGAGTTTTCTGTATTTCACTCATTCTAAGCTCGAGCGTTCATCGTCAAATGTATGTCCGCCATTTAAACGGTGGGTGGGTGAGAGAATTGCCAGTTTTTGAAAATTTCTGCAAATGTAACCAAAAAAATCTATATCAATAAACATGAATTTCGATTTTTATTTTTTTATTTTCGAAAGTACAATTTAGGTTATCGTTAGAATTAATAAAAAATTGAAAGAAATTAGCGTTACAGGTTGACTTAGAAGATTCTTCCTGAATTTTTGAAAAGTTTGACCTGCTAGTTGAGGTCAAACATTTGTCAGATTTTTGAAATCGATACTAACATATTTTTCTTAACAACTGAACCAATAGCATTTACTTCTTAGATGTGACATGTCACAATCAACAGCGATAATTTAGTCGAAGTTTGACCTGGTGCATAAGGTCAAACATATTATTTATTTGCAGATATTCAGATTTGTGAGACTGTCTACAAGGTTATTTGTAATGTTGTTGACATAGACGAATGTTCCTATCAACAGCGATAGTTAAGGGAAAGTTTGACCTCGTGCATCAGGTCACGCAAATTTCCCAAATAAAATTTTCAGAATTTTGAGACCATAATACTGAAAAACTTCTTTTAGAATTGCGAAGTATAGCATTATGTTGACGTGGACTAATAGTCCTAACAACAACGACAATTTAGGGAAACTTTGACCTTGTGTTCAAGGTCACAAATATATTTCGTCCAAAATTTGCAGATATTTGAGACCTAAAATAATTCACAAATTTTCCATGAAATTAGTATTACGTTGACAGACACATTTTTCAAGCAACAACAATAATTTACGGAAAGTTTGACCTTATGGCTAAGGTCAAACTTATTCTTCAATTAAATTCAAACAAATTATTGGGCGGTATTTACATGGAATCACATTTGTATGGATAGCGTTGATAATATCTTGCTTTGCTTCTTCTTTTCTTTTCTTTCTAATCAGCACTGAGAAAGTCCAAAAAGTGAAAATTCAATAGCTTATCTTCAGGAAAAAAGAGTTTTCTACTTTTTAAACGAAAAACTTTCAGGAGGGGAACAAACTACAAAAGTCGGACTGAGACTGAAGTACATATAGGCATACGAACAAATGTTTGTACAAAATAATCAATAATCTGTCTTCCAACCAACCATTGTGCACTCGATAATCTTGATTGAATTTTTTTCATGACTTTTCAGAAACTGAATTTCTACCACTAGAATTCTCTTCTTAGGCCATAAAGACATTTTAATTTTAATTTTTACATGTTTCACATGCGCAAAGATGTGCGGCTAGATTTGGGGGCCATGACCAGTTGGAATGCTTTGAATTAAAATTTGTGTAAAAAGCGCCATGCCGTCGCTACGACAGCTTTCATCTATTTTCCTCTCAGCTGGCTTCAGATTGAAGATCATAAATCAATACGAGGACGAGTAAAGGACTTTTGGAGAAAAAAAATAAATCAAAAATGACTCAAAGTCTTTGATGTGAGAATAATTCTCGTCAAGCCGAAATCCCATGAACTCCTTTTCTCAAAAGATGAGAATAAAAGTGAATAATCAGAAGACGGAAGGCGAGACCGGAGACCGGATCAAAAAGAAAGAAAGAAAATAACTCAGCTCAATCAGAATCAAAAATGCTTCAGTTCAGCTTTCCAGCTCAATGACCAAATTCAACGGTAATCCATCCAGACTTATAGAATTGAACTCAATTCATCATCCAAATCAACAAGTCTCTTTTATCCCAATCCCAACTAATTTCAACATCAAAAATAACAAAATATTTCCAAATAATCTCAATTCAATACCAAAACAAATCGGTTCTTCCGTTCTACCGGAGAAAGCGTGTGAGCATCAAATACGAGGAATAAAAGACATCTCGGTCCAATTTGAGTCTTTGCCTCACATCAGAGAAAATTGGTTTCCGAGAACCATACCAATACCAATATGAGTGTACACAAAAGGTAAGCAAATCAACTCGAAACATCAAACACTGAGCCCATAATTACAGTAGAGGGAGTTCAAAGGAAATTTAATATTTTTTTATGTACTTTGTGAGTCAAATTTCTGGAAGGAAGCATTGACAAAATTATTGACACGTGGCAGTTCTGGAGCGATCGAACGAACGATTTCACCTTAGTATTAAATTCTGGATTTCGTGTGAATCAAAATTCATTTTGAATTTTGAATTTAGAAAAGTAGTATGACCTTCAGGCATTTCAAAATCAGCTGTTCAATTTTTGTTTGTCTGTCTGTCAGTATATAAAGAATTGAACAACTTAAGGATAATCATATTTTGAATTTAACCCCAAGCCCCATGCAACATAATAGCAGCGTGACACGGTCGCCAGATGCGACGGCTTGTTCTGCTAACTTCTGATAAGGTTACCAAATTTTCAAAATCGGCTATAAAAATATTGACTTTCCGTATATGAGGGTTTTTAAAATCTAGCTAAATTCAACAAAAAAATAAGAATACTTAAGTTTTGAATTTGGCTATAGGTTCGTTTGTACGGTCGCCAGGTTTGTACGGTTAGGCTGGTACGGTCGCCAGTGGCAATATTTTCAAAAAGCCAACCAACTTTTAAAATTGTCTGTAAAATTATTCTTTGTATTAAAGATATATAAATAATAACTGAATTAAACAACTTAGGATATTTAAATTTTGAATTTGGTGCACTTCCATGTGCTTTCATACTATACCCTGGCACGGTCGCCAGTGGTGATGGTTTGACCTGCTCGATACGGTCAACCAGTTGTCCTAGCGCTCTGGAATGTGATTATTTGAAATTTGCCCATAATAATTAAGTAGGCGGTGCAAATCGGAAATCTAGAGCGATTTAAAGCGCATTAGCCTCAGGCATTCGAAAATTTTGCGCAAAATTTCAGTTCAGATACGTCTCAATATACCCCACATCTGGAATTCATATTTCTTGAAATTTCAGCTTTCAATGGCGCTAATTTAAAACACAACTAAACCCTTGAAACAGACATGCCAGATTTTTAGAAATATTGAACGACAGATGGGTAGAGTCATGTTAATAACCCATACGACCGTCCGGTCCCAGCTAAAGGTCATCTCATCATATCAATGTCAGTAATTAATTTGAATCTGCCGAAATGTACATCAAAGAGCTGTTCAAATGGCTATCTCACAACATTTTATTCGGAAATACGACGGAAAGTGCCCCATGTGGCCTTGGCTTGGCTTAGGTTTCGGTTTGAAAGGATCGACTCCTAAAATTACATGCTAAGAGCCGATGCTGAACTGAGCTACAAAAGCAAAATAGATATTTATAGACACGCGAAAGTAAATTAAATGTGATGATGGGACATGATGATGCGAGGAAAGTAGTCTGTGAGTGGCTTACTATGGAATTCTGGAAGGAGTACAGCACACAGAATCATGCCAATGCACAGAGTTGGCAAATTATCAGTAATGCCAAGCCATGCATATATTTTACCTTAGTGTCAAATTCCGAATTCGACCAGTGAATATAGTTAAATGGAGTGGATCGTAGATCGTACTTCCGGGATTACAGATAGCTGAAACTGCATATTTGAGATGCACAGAGCCTTAGTTACTCGTTTGTTGGTTATATGGCGTCATGGAATTTTTATAAAATTCAATTAACTCGTAACCTAGATATTCAAAATTATGGGGCGACATGTGCGCTGATTGCTGCATATCTCGGCGGCGTAATTATTTGCAATGAGCAAGATTTGACTTTTATGAATATAAAAAAATCATTCAATTTAGACCAATTTTATATGGGTATTTCAATTATAATTTTTGTTTCTTTATTTAAACACCAAACAAAAAATAAAAATTGCAATTTTGAAAAACACGATTGAAAATCTTAAAGAATCATAGAACGCGGCTACACCATCAAAAAATTAAAAAAGAAAGAATCTAGGTTAAAATATCATAAAATCCATATATTCGGTCTCAAATCTAAAATCAGAAAAAATTTTATGCAAAAAAGGGCAAATCAACAAAAAAATTAGGCCGACACTCAAAATTTCAAAGAAACTCATGAGCTAAAAATTGAAAAGTTCAAAAGTGTGACAAAATATGCGACAAAACGATGAAAAAATAACATAAAAAATCCAATAAATCAGGAACAATCGAACATTTGGCAAAGATTTTCAAAACATATCCTTCTAATTTTTTTTAAAATTCACAATTGTAAACGGAATTCAATCTAAAAATCCGTTTTAATCAGACACAACATCTTACGCTTTTACATGCAAAACCCTAAAACCTAAATCTGAAACCTTGCCGGCTGAGCAAAAATTTCCGTCCATCTAAATCCCTGAAGTCGCATACGTGACAATTTCAGAGGAACTGCTTACACAGCAATACTACTTTAATGAGTTTGGAAAAATGAGACTTGAACACTCGAGGTGTTAAAACATTTCCATTTCACACACAATTCCTG
>JAQFXZ010002083.1:0-10244 GCA_034694025.1 Ceratophysella scotica | reverse complement strand
ACCGCACAATGTGGAGACTTGCTCAAACTCCGCGGCTGGAAAAGTCACGAGGATGTGACGTAAAACCAGACTCTATAACAGCAAGCTCCTCGTGTCGGCTCAGTCGTCAGGTAGGCCTTCGCGAAGGCGAAGGGACTTGCCATATAGGTTGTGAAGGCGTAGGCTAAGGATGAGGCTAAATCCTTAGCCTACTCGCCTTCTCAAAGCCTTCGCGAATGCGCAGGCGGAAACTTTGCCTATCTACTATTATGGTACTTATCCAATATTATTGTTTGTGATGTCATCATGGGTAACCGATTTGCCCTAGTACCCTACCGCCCTATTCTGGTTTCCCGTCCTGCTCCCCGAACACCATACCGACATGCTCATTAGGACAGTTTCGTGAAGCAAGACTACCTACTATGCCAGGGTATTGTATATGTTGGTGCCAATATGTAAAGTTAGTCATTTTATAAAATGACTAGCCAGTTTGTAAAATCGCTAACGTGCCTAGCCAGTTTGTAAAATCGCTAGCTCGGCTAGCCAATTTGTAAAATCGCTAACTCAGCTAGCGATTTTACAAACTCGCTAGTCATGTTAGCGATTTTACAAACTCGCTAGCCACGTTAGCCAATATGCATAATTTATTTATGATGCCAACTTTAATCAAGCTCAAATATATGCTTATTAACAAATCGAGTAGCAGGAAACTAGCTGTCTAATCATGAAATGAATCATGCATGTCATTCAGTGCAGCATATCAAAATCTTCCATGATCAACTACTTTGTTCTATATTCAGTAGACGGATGAACAAACTAAACAAAGTTTAAATCTGAATATATAGTTCCGCAAAAAACTTCGCAAAAACAGTTCGGACAGAACCCATAGGTTAATGAATAGAACTAATACAATTTGTTAAAACATGTATACAGTTGGTTTCATTAAGCAATAGAATTAACACTTTTTATGTTCTATTCAGTCTAGTCAGCAGTATTTATGGGGTTTCTATGATTTTAATTAAATCAATTTTACGCGATTTTTGCCAAGTATTTTTGCGGAACTATAAAACCAGATTTGAACTGTGTTTGGTTTGTTCATCCGTCTATTGAGTATTGAACAAAGTAGTTGATCATGGAAGATTTTGATATGCGGTACTGTATGACAAGCATGATTCATGATTAAGCAAAGCAGACAGATTCCTGCTACTCGATTTGTTAATAAGCAAATATTTGAGTTTGATTAAAGTTGGCATCATAAATTAATTATACATATATTAGCTAACGTGACTAGCGAGTTTGTAAAATCGCTAGCTGGAGTTAGCGATTTTACAAATTGGCTAGCCGAGCTAGCGATTTTACAAACTGGCTAGCTATTTTATAAAATGACTAACTTTACATATTGGCACCAACATATATATCAGCAAGACATTTTCCATGGAGAACATTGTAAACAACTTCTTTTATTACAGTAAACTTGTGGAAAGTCAATTTCCTTTTCTGGACAACTTCCGTCAGCAACGGCACGTGGCTATTTCTTGGTATATTACTGTTCTGGCTGTGCTAGTTTTCTTAGGAGGACAATTGTTTGAAAGCTACTCCTTTCTAGTGAGAGTGAGACAGGACTGCAATAAAAACAGTTCTGATTAGGTATCTTCATTTTGACTTCAATGCTATTCACATATGGCAACACAAAAGCATTGTTTCGAGTAGCACGTGACATGCTCGACTTTCAGGCAAATAATACAGTCAAACAGCAATTATTCAAAGTAAAATCAATTTTAATATCGATTGTAGTAACAGTTTCCACATTTTTCTTTGTAGTTTATATATGTAGCTTTGTCAATTCTCGTAAAAAAAATCCGCTGTAGGCTTCAAATCTCGTTAAAAACAAATATACTAAGGCTATTGCAAAACCATTGGTCCGCAACTGTCTGGACTCCATGGAATGACTGGAAACGTGTCCACAGTAGCGTTTCTGGTAAACGTGTACTCACCGCCATACCACAATAGTAGTTGATCGGTACTTGTAAATTCAATTGAGGCTCCGAATAATTTATTATTAATTGTCCACTCCACTGTGAAAGTATTATCTTCTAAAGCAGGAATCAGGTTTCCTACTCCCAATCGACCGTATTTTATCTTCAAATTTTCTGAGTTGTCTGGATCAATGCTGATTGTAATATCACCTGTTTCAATTCAATGCAATTGACATCATCCATAGCCATACCATATCAATGCAGTTCTCATAGCAATTTTGTAGCAGGCTGCATGTTATTTACCATTTTGAGCATTCCCATAAATCCCAACAAATTCCACAGCTGCAATCTTCTTCACTGATCCTGATTTGGTCTTGGACTTAGCATGTTTCGTGGATTTTACGTTTTTTAGTTGTTCAAGAAGAACGTTATGCATTGGCTTCAATTTGGTCTCCTCTTCCTTCAAGGCCTCCTTCATTTGATCAATGCTCGTGATTTCTCCTACGAGATGTAAAACATAATATCAGAAAAGATCTTGAGGAACGGGGTAGAGGTGGAAGAGCATTTCATTTGATCATATCTTTGGTTAAGTAATTGAATTTTACTCACCTTTTAAAATCTTCATAATTGCCACATGTGTATCATGCTGACCGAGGAACCCAAAGCCATTACTCGACGTAAATATACCAAAACTGTCGCTACTGTGCTTGTAGGCTGGAAATAGACTTATTGCACTTGCGTATGGAGAGAAATACCCGGGATGTTGAATCCAAGGTTGACCTGGAAACAACATACAGTAATCTTAACATCTTAAAATCTAGGATGCTTAGTGAAAAAATACGACAGCGGTTTAGCTCATTCAGTTTTTTTTTGCTAATTGATCCGAACCTTCATATAGACTTAGCTGAAGTCCGAGTGAATAGCCATAGGATCCTGTGGCTGTGGACGCATCAAAACCGTATTTAACTTCCACAGAATTTTGGAACATCCAATCCAGAACGTCCTGCAAAAGATCTGGTGTGTTTAATCGCTTTTCAATCGAGACATTTAATGTGGGAAATTTAAATAAATTAAACCAACCTCTGGAATAACCTGAACACCGTTAACCTTCCCTCGATTGAA
Source organism: Ceratophysella scotica (assembly GCA_034694025.1). Classification (NCBI taxonomy): domain Eukaryota; kingdom Metazoa; phylum Arthropoda; class Collembola; order Poduromorpha; family Hypogastruridae; genus Ceratophysella; species Ceratophysella scotica. The sequence goes on along the minus strand of JAQFXZ010002083.1, from coordinate 7,167 downwards.
GTAGAATCTCATGAATTTTGCCATATCTTCGGCCGAGGAGAGGACGCCAGCCGCTCCGGGTGCCATGCTGAGCCTTCTCAAATGCGATTTATCAAATTCAACAATCTCTTCTGTGTCATAGTCATAATCGTAAGCCCTTGACATATTGGGCAGATCTTCGAAAACTCCTTCTGCATCTATGATTCTGGAGGACCTCATATCCAACTGAGTATACAAGTCGGCCCACTGATAGAGTTCAAAGAAAATAAATTTGTAATTTTTAAAGTACTTACTAAATTCCTTCGGATAGAACTACGCTACGGTTCCAAAAATATGCTTTAACAATACTAATATTTTTAACAAATTATTAAGAATTGTAGGTATTAACCAGTTCATGGTAAGATTTCCCTGAGATTCTGGAAGCGAGATACCCCGCCAGCGCGATCATTTGGTTGCTGTAGTAAAGCCCATTTCGGAAGGAGTCTTCTGGCGGTATGTATCGCGTCCGACTATGTGCACAAATCAGACATTATGTATTTCTCAAAAAGCAAGCAGCAACAATTCATGCTGCACCGAATATTAAACTGATCTTCATTTAATAATTCACTTACTACATGGCCTCATCGATCGAAGCAGCTTCAAAATCTAATAACAGCTGGTCTCCGGCTATACCAGTTTTATGCGCCAGTAAATCTCGGAAAGACGTAGTTTGTGTCCGATATCTACGTAGATCAAAAGGATTAGCTCAAGGCTTGGCACGTTCGCTATGACATTTTTCACTAATATGGACACTGCATACTGCATATAGTTAACAAAGTCAATCATTTGTTTTTACCTCTCACTTAGTGTAAAATTAAGTTCTGGAGCAAGTTCTGCAATTGGAATGTCCAAAACGTAGCTTCCTAGTTCCGGATATTTTTCACTCAGGACTTTCACCACCATCAAGCCGCACATGCCCTGATTTAATATACATTCTATAGTGAATCAAGCTGTCTAAACTCTGAATTTACAACTTGTAGTACTTTTAGACGAGCTAAATTCATCTAATTTTAAACAATCACGAAATTATACACATGTGCAAGGGTTCTTACAAAAGTTTTGAACGATTTTTTTCAAAAGTGGTGAAACCGAAAGCATAAATTGAGTTGCGCTGAAATTTTTACCATAGGTAAATTCATAGAAATGTTTCCATACATGAATAACTCGGGGATAGAATATCAATACACAGGGTTTTTATTTCAATTGCTGAACATGCAAAATCTGTACCCTTGCATATTTTCCCAATATTGAGCAAATATGGAATGTCATTTTTTAAATAAAAGTTTTAAGAGATGTCACCAATCAGGACAGACGAAGAAATTTATCTTTAAAATCGCCCAAAATGCGATTTTCTTCTGTCATTAAGAAACAGAAATAGTGGAACTTCAACTCCTGAAAATCTAAACATATGATTAATACATAGTCTAGACGGGAGTCCGTCAGGTACTCGTAATCGAGTAAATTCAAACGAAAAATGAGTAAAAAAAAATTAAGAGAAAAAACAATTGGGCCCGGGAAACGAAGGGAAACTGGAATATACAAGCTTTTGTTCGTTTTACAACTCTGTGAACATCGGTCAAGACTTTTGAAGTAACCTTCGTATTTTATTTCTGATACCTTCGAAACCGACCCCACAGCAAAAAGGGTATTATTCTCAACAGGCACATCTTCAACGTAGTTACTTTTCCCATACCCCTTTGCTATAACTATTTCGTCGTTCTGAGTAACTCCGAGCGTGATTCCGGGAAAGTTGTCAGTTTGATATGAAGTTATTAAAGCGTCAATTAAGTCCAGCTGCTCCTGAGATGCGGATTGAACTGGATAAGGTTGAATTAGTAATCCCACTAAAACAACAACTGCCCACCGAAATTCCACCATTTTATATTCGAAAATGTATGACACTTTATTATCCTACTGTCTTCCCAAGCAAAACCAGGTGTGCTTAACTCAGCTAGCCGCCATGCTTAGTATTTATACCTTCATTTCATTAATGTAACAGCGTCAATGGAGTAATCAAAGTCGTGGAGCGTGTGTAACTTGGAAATCCGGCACTTCATTAAGTTGTTAACATTAAACATGTGTTAAGTGTAATCCGTGGATAAGATGGGCTTGATAATGAGTCATAGTTGCTCCAGCGCGAAGCCCGTCACTTCGACGGTGAACCTAAGTTGTAATAACGAAAAGAGAGCAGATTTACAATTTTGAGAACGAATTGATGCTTGATATGGTTTCAACCTTGAAAGCCACAGTCATGCGTATTTGTGTATTACCCGATGCGCTTTAAATTACGTAGTCAATTGTATAGTATTTATCCCGCTTAGCATTAAATTATTCCTACAATTTGTTGCCCAAATAGGGCAAAAGGCAATATTAAAACATTGTTGATAGGTTTGAAACGGTTGTTAGGACGGCATTTGAAACACTTTGCGCTCCATTGGTGAATTTGGTTTCTCAGTATGTTTACGTTCACACATTTATTGCCTATATGGAAATGAATTGAACAGGAAGGTTGAGGTCTAGCTATTTATGCAGAACTGCAAAATCAATGATTAAAATAAACCGTATTAGCTACAAACAAATAGTGCCACTACATATGATCGCTAATATACTCGTATGTATAGCTGTATCATATTTTCATTTGTATTGCTTTCTTAGCAAAATCGGTGATGACAGATGACAGTATGTTCCATAATCCTAATTGCGACCTTAGCTTAAGGCTTAAGCTTTATTTAACTAACCTCTTTGTTTTAGTGGAATTTGATTCTGATGCGGGAAAAATATATTTCATGTTAGGGGTTTGAAATTGGCAAGTCGGAAAGCATTAGTGAGCTCAGTTCTTGATATCGATTAGTGTGCAATATTGAGTTCCAGTTGCTATTTGTCGTCTCAATTTAATATTGAATACCACACGAATATATTAAATTCACGTGGGCATGCAAGTATTTCGATGATTTCAAACATTAGGGAGAACAAACAAACAGACAAATGAATTCTGACACTTGTCTTATAATTCGAAGCCACGAGCAGCAAAGAATGATGAATGAAGTTCAACTACATTGACAAAAGCTCCGCGAGTAGTGCAAAATAAGTGCATTGTATTGTGGAGATTCAATAAATGAGTTTCATTCATCGCAAGTGTCACACTGACGTGCAGGCATGCTTGATTTATAATTATAGAAGCGCTTTTTTATCTGAGTTAGAAATATCTAAGCTTCTGCTGATGCTCAACTTGATTTTCTGAACGTCTAACTGCCATAAATTATTGTTTGTCCTTAAATGGAAAATGGTCACCAGCATTTTTCTTCGTTTCGTTTGAAACGAAATAAACGAATTGTACGACAATTAGGCGGGAGGCAAGGTAAAATTAGGAGGAATGACGATTGGGTGGCGAAAAGCGACAATTGGGGTCGACTCAGCATGAGTATGAGTGCACGCACAGATGTAGAAGTAAATATTTTGTTTGAATTTGATTCAATGTTCTTATCATTTCCTTACAAAAGCCGTTTCAGTTTCTACCGTCGAATCGTGTATCGTGTTTCGTTTCTTTTCAATTCCACGAAAGGAACGGAACGAAACTAATAAGCCGTTCGTTCCCGAAAAATCAAGGATCGAAACGAAACGTTTCGCTTCGGCTCTTAGCATGTACACATGGTACATATGTTGATCTAAATAGTAATGCCACATGCGTACTGGAAAATACCCTGAATCACTCTTTTAAGTGCAATGCACTTGTCTGGTTGTCGGAAAATTGAACACACTTATCAATAAGTTTCAAATCGTCAATACTGTAGACTTTGATATTCTAATCAGCTCCAATTGCAGCCAAGACTTACCGTCAATGGTTCTGATTTAGAACTAAACCAACCCAAAACCCAACTGTCACAAAATTAGAATGACACAACATCCATGGTCCATTTCAACGTTCATTTTATCCGCGGAACTAGATCCACACCCACACGTGCTATATGTGAATCAACGATTCTATGAAGAGCCGGATTTCCCAGTAACCCACGCTCCACGATTAAGTATAATGATTACTCCTGTGACGCTTTTACTCTAACGAACTGAGAGTATATAAATGTAAAAATCATGCCGTTTGTTAAACCATTCACACCGCTTTTGAATAACAAAAGCTAATTTGAAAATAAAAGGTCACACATCTTGGAAAGCACAATGGTAGAATTCCGTGTAACGATTTTTGTTTTGGTGGGACTACTAGTTCAACCGTATCCCGTTCAGCCAGCGTCTCAGAAACAGCTGGACTTAATTGACGCTTTAATCACTTCAAATCAAATCGATAACTTTCCAGGAATTGCACTTGCTGATTTTGGAGCGTTAGTCACCTGCAAACATTTTGTCAATAGTTTTTTATTTCTGTCATATTATTACTTGCTGAAAAAAAGCTGAACTGAAAACTGAAACTATCAAGTGAAAGGCCCTTTTCCTGGGCTATTTGACCAAGTATAACACGACGGTCAAGATCAATTAACTCTTTAACTTTCTGGCAGATGAACTCTTCCGTAACGGATATTGGGCATTTGGCATCCAGGTCAGGGCTCGTCTGCTAACGTCTGACTATCACGTTCAAAGTCATTTATCCACCTAGAAACTGTGCTCTAAGAAGGAGTACTTTCGCCATAAACATTGAATAAATTTTGTCTAGAAATTTATGGATCTGGCACGTCATTGTATGAGTATTTTCTAAAATTCTGAAAATTTTTCAACGCATAGCCAATAATTATACAAGCTCAAAACCGGTTTTTTTTTTCCAAAATACGAAAAATTGACCAAGATATGATTTTTTCAAAATTGTACTTGAAATTTCAAAAATAATTCATACCAGCCACAGAATGCATTTTCTTATATGTAATTTATATGATGAAAATGTGCGGGGTGTTGAAATACTTTGCTTTTCGGGAAAAAAAATATCATTTTCGTAAAAGCTTTGAAATTTTAACTGATTTTTAAAATTTTCGGAACTCTTGGCGCCGTGAACCTAGAAATCTGAAATTTTGTAGGAACATGCGTCTTGGTAATACTAGCTCACTGTAAAAAGCTCGACTGTAAATTTTTCAAAATTACGAAAGTTATGAATTTTTTAAGAAACATAGCCACATGGGCAAATGTGCATGCACCAATTACGTCAAAACTACGCTCTAAATTAACAGGCTCACCGATTTGCTTGGGTACTGTACGATATATTGGAGTTCAACAATTCAGGTTCAGGATAAATACTATAAACGTGATTTATGGCGTACGTATTTCGTCAAATTATGCTGTCAATAAATTTTGATAAATTTTTCCAAATTTCATGAAATTTCGAAAAATTAATCATGGTGCAGATGATACATGCTTCCAACGTAACTTTCAAAGCGGAATTCAGCGAACATATTCATTCTTCAAAATTATGATTAATTTTTCGAAATTTCTTAAAATTTCGAAAAAAATAATCATGGTGCAAATGATACATGTTTCATGGTAACTTTTAAAGCTGAATTCAGCGTACATATCCATTCTTCAACATTATGATCATTTTTTCGAAATTTCATGAAATTTCGAAAAATCATAAGTGTTAACACTCAATATTTGTAAATGTACATCGCGACACCTGAAATCTTGAAAAATTAATCATGATTTTGAAGAATGAATATTTACACTGAATTCAGCTTTGAAAGTTACCTTAGGAGCATGTATCATCTGCAACATTAATATTTTTCGAAATTTCATGAAATTTCGAAAAATTAATCATAATTTTGAAGAATGGATAGGTTCGCTGAATTCCGCTTTGAAAGTTACGTTGGAAGCATGTATCATCTGCACCATGATTAATTTTTCGAAATTTCATATAGTAATATAGAGCGTAGTTTTGAAGTAATTGGTGCATGCAAATTTGCCCCTGTGGCTATGTTTCTTAAAAAATTCATAACTTTCGTAATTTTGAAAAATTATTAGTCGAGCTTTTTACAGTGAGTTAGTATTGCTAAGACGCATGTTCCTACAAAATTTCAGATTTCTAGGTTCACGGCGCCAAGAGTTCCGAAAATTTGAAAAATCAGTCAAAATTTCGAAGTTTTTACAAAAATTATATTTTTTTTTCGAAAAGCGAAGTATTTCAACACCCCGCACATTTTCAGCATATAAATTACATATAAGAAAATGCATTCTGTGACTGGTATGAACTATTTTTGAAATTTCAAGTTCAATTTTGAAAAAATCATATCTTGGTCAATTTTTCGTATTTTGGAAAAATAAAACCGGTTTTGAGCTTGTATAATTATTGGCTATGTGTGGAAAAATTTGATTTTTAGAAAATACTCATACAATGGCGTGCCAGATCCATAAATTTCTAGCTTTTTGGGGAATTTCCGTCGCGGACTTTCCTTGCAGTGCAAAAAACTGTGTGGTTGAACCTATCTGGATTTTTTGAAATTCCTTGTTCCGCTTACGTTTTCTGACTTTGAGGACGTGCTGGTGACGGTGACGACTGACAGAACGAATTGACCTGAATTTTGGAACATGATGTACATGGGCCGGAAGGATTATATTATAAGAATAAATCCCAACCCTCCTTCGTACTTTTAAAGGGTACATTCTCATTACTTATTGAGTGTCCCTCGTACTAGCAATCATATGATAAAAGGTGCACCGCTGACGATCGTCACTTAATGCACTAAGGCTTTATAAATCCACATTTCTCTCGAGATGGCACGCTCACGCTTGTCCTACTACCTGACCTCTTCTTGAGTGTGTTAGACCTGAGCCAGCGCCACCAATGGCAGTGTCAAGTTGGCCATTACAAACTAACATGTACTGACAGTGAGTAACTCAATGTTGCGGAAGTTAGTATTTTCGTATACTTCACATTATGAACTATGAAATTTAGTCAATACTGGCGTCAAATTAAATTAGGCTGCTACTGAATTATTTAGGACGCTGCATATTACATTAATTAATTACCAGTATTACGTATATGGGCAAAGAGCTCAAATTCTGTAACCACGCTTCCTCTGGAGAGTTCCAATCTAAGTCATTCCTCAACCAAACAACAATTACAAATTCAGCGTGTTTGTATTTGTAGCAATTGGCAATGCCAAGCCAATACGCATTTTAGCACCACTAAATATTCGATTATATTTCGAGCATATTTTA
>JAQFXZ010002082.1:0-10246 GCA_034694025.1 Ceratophysella scotica | reverse complement strand
CTAAATTCTAAGTACTACATCTTTCATTCCTCCTCTCAAAATGCAGCAGTACCTCCTGGTTTCAAGTTCCAAGTCAATTATGCCCAACTTTTCAGCTTTCAAAACCGTGTACAATTTTACTGTCTGTTGCACAAGAGATGTTTGTTCCAAATAATTTGAAAACAGGTGAACGTAAACCAGAATTGCTCACAAACCACCTAACATGATGGGCTTAATGTTGAGCTGAACAGATATGTCGAGCTGTTGTAAAAGAAAAACTCAATGATGAATGTTAAGTTGAATTTGAGCAGACCGCTTTATATTTTAGTTCAGTGAATTGAATTTTGTGGAGCAGGGATTAAAATGATATTTAATAAGCATTTTTAACTGTATTTGGTTCAGTCTTTAACTATAATATTTTCTACACTGAAATATTCTTTTTTGGCTTTTGTTTAAATGTTCTTGACATTTTCTTTCAATCTGGAGTAGCAGATACAGTAGTTACGCAAAGTACAAGTGATCATTTGCAAATTGCAATTGTTGGAGATGGAATTGAAGATGGATTGGATGAGATTTGTTGGATCCATTGAAGGAAGAGTGCACTGAGGAAGGTAGTGGCGTCGTGTTCAGTTGAGCATGTGCCCATTTAGAGGATAAAGTTCTAATTGCTCCGAATGTTGATGAACTAATGAATCAGTCTAGGAGCACACTTCGTCTGTGGCCAAGTGAAAGAAGAGGGGAATCTTAGGGAATCCAAACGAGGGCACAAATGAGCCGAATTAAAAGTTCATTTTAATTGGGTCCTGGCACTGGGCTCCGTCGCCCTCTGCTCCAAGGACGTCCATGTCCATGAACCCTCCCGAGTCCCACTACTTCTTCTTGGCCCAACTTTCTCCACTTCTTCCAAAATACTTCCCACGACTTTCTCGAGCTAGACCTCGTCTCCAACGCCTTTTCTCATTCATGCCATTCACTTGAGCCTCTCATCACTCAGATTTAAGCCGTGTGGAGGAAAAATAGGACGAGAGGCCCAGAGCCACCGGGACCTATTAACTCCCTTCCCCAAAATGACTTTTTCATCCCGCTCTTCCATTATAGTCCAAAGACCATTAGAACCAACTAAAGGTTACCTGCATCTGTCTAGCACGATATGCCGTAGACGGAGACAATCCCTTCACTAATGCTCTCACCGCCTGTTATTCTCAAATTGAACAACTTCTGATTTGTGCATTCTTTCTACAATAGCCCAAATTCTGTCTCCCGTTCTGGATCACATTTTTTGCTCAGAATCAGCGGAGTGAGTTGTGCAGAGATGGGCGAAGTACATGTATTTTCAAAATGCTGTATTTGAAATACATATTTGACAGTGTTATTTTTATTTTTATTTTCGGAGTACTCGAGTCTTTCGTATATTGCATTTTGAACCATTTAGATGACATCCGGCATCAAAATACTTTTCAGTTAATAAAAGGGCAAAGTAGTAGGCCTACGTGCCTAACTTTTCGACGTCTTTATTTCATTAAATTGTCTTGTCACCAGATATGCAAATATGGGTTTATTTATTTCATGACTGCTTCAATATTAAATTTTCTCATAGATAGTATTATATTCTTGTTGTATTCAGTAATTTTTGAAATAATATTTTATATACCAAATTCCCATATTTTGCTGTATTTTGAATTCAGGTATTTGAAATACGTGCACTTGTACTTTAAATACATGTATTTTGCATTTTGGTTTTTGGAAAAAAACGAGTATTTAATTTTGAGTATTGTATTTTTTGTCAACATTTTGCTCTCAAAATACAAGTATTTTGAAAATACTTATCAAATATTTTACCCAACCCTGCGGCTGAAGTATAGGAAAGGGGTACATACGACATAAAGGGTGACATTATGTGAAATAAAGTGACTTTTCTCCTCTAATCGCCTGGAAAATAGGAAAAGCGAGGGGAAGAGGAAGCAAAGGTGTGCTTATGAGCTTCTGCTCCGCTTCTCCTCTCCGCTCAGATTCAGGAAAAGCATATGGAGTAAATCTATTAGGTGCTGACGGGTAAGAGTACAGACTACAGACCTCACCCCGACCTACCGACTTCAAATGGAAAATGATGATTTTAATGAGTACTTATGAAAGCTTAGACTCGACTCAACACAAAAAAGCCTCCTCGGCACGTCTTCCGCTTCTCGGGTGAAAGAAAGAGAGCAACTCCTGCAGCAGCAGCAGTAGCACAAAACCCGAATGGGATTGTTGGCTGGAGTTGAGCGGCTCTTTGTCTTCCGTCTCTGCATCCAGAACAGTTCCACGGAATTCAGTGCCAGGACAGGGAATAATACTCCTAAGTACATTCCAAGAACTGCCAAACAAATAGGGAGCCTTTTCTTGTGCCTGTAGTTCTTATGATGCATTGTGTGTGTACTCGAGGGCCGGAGTTCCCTGACAAACTAATCGTGATGTATTATGCATGTGAAATGCAAAGTTGAGAAGTGAGACAGAGGAGGAGAGTGACAAGAATAAAAGTGGAGAAAGTTAATGCCTCTTCTTCCGTCTCTTGTTCCACTTGGAACTTTTATAATCTTCTGACTTTAAGTCCTTCCTTCGTTTTTATTCCAAAGGACTTGGTCCTAATGAAAATGGCATTAGAGTTGGGTTCCGCCAATGGAGCTTATAGGCCGAGCTCAAGTACTGTGGGAACATTCATTCTGGAGGAGCAGACCAGACTCATGAAAGTGACATTATGGCCACGTTTACTCTCCGTTTTGGGCAAGAAGACGATAGGGACTAGTGGAACTAGAGTGTGGATGCCCAACCTTGACACCGTTCAGATTCCATTCCATATTTGCAGCTGACACGCCTCGAGTCAGAACTCAAGTGCATATCTGCTCCGCCTTCCACCATATCACTACGCTACATAACTTTCTCCCAAACTTATGGCACGAAATATCCGAGTCTGGGTTTAAGTGGATTGTTCCTCTTCAGGATTCACTGGAGTAAGTAGGTATACTATAGTAGTTTTCAATGGAAAGTAATACGCCTGAGGTTGGATGTGGATCCATACTGCAACCTTGCTGGGAACACGAGCGTGGAGAGACCACACCTTTGATGTGGAGCATGGTAGCCTCAAATTCAAAAGGTTTTCAGAGGAACCACATCTGTAGTATTCATTTATTCTGCGGAGTCCGATTCCATCCTCCTGGATTGGTTTGAGTAAATATGGCAGCATTGACCCTTCAAATCTTTGTTGTTGATTCTCATGTGATTACTAAACTCAAACAGGGCATCCGAATGTAAATAATCCGGGGAATGTTGTTCTTCTCCTTGATTTGAGTTTTGAGTACCAGCCAACTTCAAGTGAGTGGTGTGGAGGATGTGAAATGGGAATATTTGAAACGAGGATCCTTCGTTCCTCTCCGGGCAATCACGTACGAATACTCAGAATATACATTTAACTAATGAAACAAATACGGACAACTGTAGTGGCAATGGCATGCGTCAGGCGCTGATGCCGATTCTGATTCCAGAATTGGCTTGAAACCACGAATCTTCTTATGTAAATGAATAGTTTCAAGGTTAAGCCAAGAAAACTTGAAATATGAACAATTAACTTTCACCCGCGGTGAAAGTAGCGAAACAATTGTAGGTCCAGAAGTTGAAAAGCGTATCAATTCATCCTTTCAGCACTCGACATTGCCTACTGTTTGCTTTTTGAAATCACTTTAACTCAGCTTGACATTGTATCTAATTACCTATTCAGATTTTGACATAAAGTTATTCAAATTAGAACAGCTGAAACTTATAGAATGATGTCCGGACATTAGGAGCATATGCTTCTCTTGCGTTTCACATTACTGACATGTGCTTAGGTATAGGAAAACATTTTTAGACTGGAATGCGAATGTGTTAGGAAATGACTTCAAGTGTGCTGCGATGATGCTTTTTTATTCTTGTCACGAGAGGAAGTGGTTTATGGCACAGATTCTATTGAAAGTAATTTTGTTTTTTACGCTTGGCAAGAATGGAATGTGTTAATGGTAAAATGTATTTTTATCCCGACTCTTTTTTATGAGTGAGTGATGTGACGCAATGCGTGTCAGTATCACCCTGGCGCGTGGGCTTGAAATGAAAACAAGACAATAGTAGCTAAGGACGAGAACTGAACTTTGTACTTCAAATTCAAAATCTTTGCAATCTTCATTTTGATCTATCCGAATCTAAAACCACAACTTAGGTTCCATGATGTCATCAACGTTAGTAACATATCGGTTATGTTTTATCTAGGATAACAGGACGTTATCGCAGATCATCAAGAACCAGTAGTTAGTATTAGTAGTTAGCTTAGCTCATCAGAGGCTCAGCTGTTTAACACTACTACTGATCATACAGATGAATGTGAGCTTAAACCGAGATTTTGCCCAGACTTATCTTCTCATCAACAAAAGAGCCAATATCCCATTTTCTGTGCATTATGTCTGTGACACGTATTTGAGGTTCTGTAGTCGTAGGTTGTGAAGAATGAGTCTGGATTCCAAATCCAGAAAAAAGAGTAATAATGCGTTTTCTGTGACAGGCCTTGTATTCTCAAACTTGCGTTTTTCTCCGATCTCTAAGCTGAGTATTTTTTGGTGTCAAGGTTATCCGGATTTGGCACCCATTCCAGATATTTCCAAACTTTTTTCTACTTCTTGTTCAAGTTCCTTCTTCTTTTGAGCGTGATATAGTGGAGGGACATGAGTAAGTATAACAATATGCGTTGTCGGACCCTTCTTTCTCGGAGTCTCGTACACGTCGTTTCTCTCCGTTTCGGCCAGACGCTTTTCTTTTCACTTGGAAGGGTGGTGTGAGATGAATGTTTTTGGGAACTCCTGCAACCCGAACAGCTTAGAGGGACCGAATGGTGATGGTGATGGTGGTGATTAAAGTGTTTTGTCATTGTCTTCTTTAAGACAAGCCTTTTCCCAGCTCGAGAGAGAGACCGTGTCCTCGGGAAGATTCTTGCATTAGGCTTGTATCATGGCCAAGCAAACCGTAGTAAATTCGGTAAGGATTCATGGCAGGGCTACGAGTAGCGTGGCAATATCGAGAGGGCTATTCAAAACCAATCAACTAAAAATCGTACCCAAATACCTTTTCTACCGTCAAATTTATATCCATGCATGTAGATGAACTGCTTTGCTTCGCAAAAGCGAAGCAATGAAAAAAGTGAACAAAAGGAATAATATGTTGCTAAATTATTTACGACTAATCGTTGCAGAAAATCTGCCTTAATTGAGATTCATGAATTTTACTTGAAATGCATTCAAAAACAGAGGCAAGCAATTAGGCGAAATCCCATTTGGCAAAATCAAAATTCAAGTCAGCCTAGGTTAGTTTAGGTTGAGTTATTTTACGTTAGTTTTAGTTAGGCTAGCAGGTTAGGTTACTTGACATATTCGGGCAAAAAATCCAAAATCGCTTACATACAAAATCGTTGTTTTGCCAACTGGTTTTTGCCAAACTGTCCCGCAATTCAATATTAGGATTGACTATTGTGTGTACTGTCGTTCGTGTAAATAGAAGGTTCACTTGACAAGAATTTTAGCCAATTCCTTGACAATTAATTTGTGTTTAAGGTTGTAGCAATTGTCGTAGGTTCGATATTTCTCCAAAATAACATTTGGAGAATTTATATGTGTGTTTAAGATGACTTTAAACACTTTCATAAAATTGAGAGCAAATAAATAATTCAAAACTACCTTTTTCTTTGCTTTGCATTCTAAGGCGAGGATTAAATTAAGAATACCATACATACCTACTTGCCTATTTTATCAACAGCTATTCTCATTCTCTGGAGTTCTAATGTTCTGAAGTTTTGTTTCAAAACATGGAACATTCGTCTGCTATGAATTGTCGGCTAGTGATCGTGGTAAGGCTAATGCGAGTATGAGTGGGTTTTTATTCGTAAAGGACAAGACACTGTTGTCTTTTATTTCTCACAGCTTGAATCTCTTCTAATGTTTTTAGTTGCGTGGATTAGTCGACTCAAGTTGTTATGTTATCCGTATGTCTCTAAACCTACTGCTCCATGGTTTCGCATGAAGCAAAAAGTAATCAAAAGGAGCCATTAGGTGGATGGAAGAGTGGAAACAGACGGTTCTTAACTTCTTAGCCCGTTTATATACCATTTTATGGTATCAGAACAACAGGGCAAAAAATCCTGACGCTCTGCCAAATAATTTAATGTTTCCATTTCACTTTGTACTAAAATTGTTGAAAAATTGTGTATGTTTATTAGCGCTTTTTTTCTTGTAGTATGCGTGTGGGTTGGTTCTAGAACCTTTGGTTGGAGAATAAATTAAAGTAAAATAGAATGATATTTCTTTCCACACATTTGAATTTATTGGCTGACAACAGGGGACGATCTAATGAGTTTGGCTGGCACGCGTGGGTTCGGCTCAGTTATTTCTGGTTTATGCAATTGCACATTCTGTTCTTAGCTTTTTTCTTTGAACTTTGGAGACTTCTCAACATGCTCGGTGTTGTCTGAGGCACGGTTTGACCTTTCTTGACTTGGGTCGATGCCTAAAGCAAATTAAAATATCCGTTTCCAGTATACCACGCAGTTCAATAAGAAGAATCTCTCAAGTCATTTTCTTGATGAGATACGGGTTTGCTCCGAATGCGAAACGTTGAGTGAAATAGAGTCCATTTCGTATTTCATCTCCAGAAAGCCTTGAAATTGGAGTTTGAGCTCATCAAACGAAATTCCTCAAGATCCAGACATTCAAGGGTTAAAATTTGAGCCATAACACACCAGTCATTCTACTAAAGCTCCTTAAACCTCGTCTCCAAACTTTTTCGAATATGAGAAATTTCGATTAGAGAGAATTGGCCTTGTCACTACCCACGGTATACCATGCGAACTCTAATAAAAACGTCTCATTGTTCCGATTTTACGAGATTCAGACGGTGCAGTAATTTAGGTGGAGTCGAGGAGGTTGACTACTTTCTAGTAAAGAAGCGCAGCTGAGGCTCCGTCAGAATCAATAAACCAAAAATGAAACCACGGAGCAAAATTGGATCTGGATATTATGGTTATAAGCATTTTATGGTTTTAAATGTCTCCTGCTTTGGCTTAGAAATTCTGTGGCTTCTCGAGGCGTTAAAGTGATGAGATTCGCGAAAGTGGGAAAAACGAAATGGAAATTCGGTTCGTCTTTCAACTTGAATCGTTTCATTTATAGGCCCAAGAATCTTCAACTCCTGCCATTATCCATTACGTTTACAGACCTATGTACCTAACTACACTTGAGAAAAGGGAGATAAAAAGTCCAACATTGATTTTAAAGAATCCCATCACATTACAACTGAGCCTCACTTTCATTGAGTTGGCCATGCTCGGAGATATCCGAAAAAGAGGCATTATGGAGACCTGCAACTGAAGTTTGCGTTTGGGTGGGGCGGTGGGCAAGTAGAACCCACGCCAATCAGACCCTCCACGATTTGAATAGTTGTCACGGTTTACGTCGTACATCTGCGAGCAGCTGCCAGAATTTGATCCATGCAAATACGAATTCTTTGAGCCACAAAATTGTGTCATGCGTTTGATTTGTTCCGGTATGGTAGTAAACTGAGTTGGGTTGACATCATTTCTATCTGGATATCGAAAATTTTAAATTCATGCAACCAAATCGAAAAAGGTTTATTAAAAATTTGCTTTACTGAGATTCTTCAGATGCCAAACCCGTTACCTGATTAAAGATTCAGATGCTACCTCCATTTTCAAAGTCGAGCTACTCAAAATTCAACTTAGGACTTCACAATTCCAATTAAAGAGAAACACGTTTTTTGAAGTTTTTGACCAAAAGGCTCAATTCCGATTCCGATGAATGTTGATTCAGTTTTTTCGGCAGGGATGTTTTGGCTGGTCAATTGTCGCAGAATTTGTGGATGTAGGGCATTTGGGGGGAGTGATACTGTTTTATTATTTCACTCCACTCATCCGTCCCGAGTTGGAAGAGTTAAAAAAGAATGAACGATTCAATAAAATATTCTGGTCAGACTCAATAAAACTCGTGGAAGGCTATAGGCTGAGTTCCTAACGGGCCTTTACATGAACTATATTACGGCCTTTCAGATCCAAAAAGTAAATGCCCCAAACTTTCCTTTTGTCTAACCCATTTCCCCCATTTCCCCCATCAATTTCCTACATATAACGACGCTTTATTTGTATATCAAGCCATAGCGGGTTGAACGGGCTGACTTCTCATGATTCCTCGAGAAAGGATGTCGTGCCTACTTTTTATTGAGATTCCACTAAGTAGAGCTACACAAAGGACTCCTTATTGTTTGGAGGAATAAAACAGGATTTTTATTATCCTATCTTCTGGAGATAGAGACAGAGTCATTGGAAGACTAATGTCATGTTTTTCTTCGTAAGTAGAGTGGACTGAGCAGATGTGGACAAATGTTAAAGGGAAGAAAGGCTGGGATTTGGTTCCTTTTCAAAGGGAAATAACACGAATCACGCCGTGCACATTTTACATTAGATGACGCAACAAAAAGAATGGGTTGGAAATAGAGATTCAGGAGGAGATAAGTCATCCTGACGTGGTCGTATCTGGAACTCGACTGTCTTCTTTCACAATCATGCATTAGTTCAAATGCCGACCTGACTCCAAATTGCAAAGAATGACAGAACGCCCATTTGGAGACCAGAATACGTGAGGACGGATATGACAGAGATGCTAATTATGAGGAAGATTTGTTCTACGTGTAACCTGGCGACGAGGTTGTTTGGAAAACGACCTGATATTCATCGTTCTTTTGTGCAATTAATTCGGGGAGAAAGTCTTCACCCTTTCTGAATACACCTTCCGCGTTGTGAATTGTGTTCTAAAACTTTATTTGTTCCTGACAAAACAAATAGCTGGGAGTAAACATCAAAGGAGAAAAGCCTAGATATTTGAGCACATAGGGAACGGAGGGATTCTGGACAATAAATAAAAACTTTCCCTTTGTACCAAGTTTACTAACAAAGAGGATGTTTTAATGAGCTGGTTCTTATTGGGACTGCACAGAGAATCCCCTTACAATCCACTTTCACTGAAATTTCATTCCGCCCAGCTCCTTCTCAGCCCAGGAATATCTAATAGTACAAAGGAAATATGAATCCGGCTTCTAACTATGGCACACAGATAATAATAATTTACAATGACAGAATTACCTTGAGCTAGTTGAAGGGATCTGGGAAGAAGAGGAGCGAACTCAGTGCATTCGGTATTGGGAGTCGGATGGCTTGTAGAGCACAGTTCCGTATTGCGTACTCCGTGCTGCGGTACGAGCTGAGAAATGTGTTTGATATCCTTCTTACCTTGGGTTTCCAGAATACAGTGTAATCAACTCGGGGAAACGAGACACTCCTGAATACAAAAGACACTAAGAACCTCCTATTCTTTAACATCAGCACATTTCATATCTTCAAACTTGAAGAGCCAAGGATATTCAGCCTCAACGTGTACGTTTCTCTGTAATAGAAACTCGTCCTCCAAACTAGAATACATTTTGTTATTTGTCTACAAATCGGCAGGGAAATTGAAGTGGAAATCAGGTCATTCTTCCAACACAATAGAATACTGATTGTGTGCTGCTCGGCCTACGTGCAGAATATACTTCGTGCATGACTATATTGAAAATCGGAGAAAGGCTGGCAGAGTGTGAATTTAACAATCAATGTTTTTGATCTTCATAAAATTTTAACAATGCATTGTGGATATTATCGTCAGTAGATAACGGTCCCTTATCGAACTGGCATGTATTCATATTTTTAATTATGCGCCAATAGTATGGAGGATTTTAAGCGCCGCTTTAGTAAGCTAATCATCAGGTTACAAATTCGTCGGAATAAAACTTCAAGGCAATGAATGAAAACTAGCAATATTCGACGATCCAATGTTTAGCATTTTACGGTCAATGCATCTACATATTCTCCATCATAATCAACCATTAATATTTACATAGTATCCGGTATTTGGATGTGCTTTCACTTACACCGGCTTTTTAGTGGAACGATGGCTAAATATGATAACAAAAATTGAAAAAGTATTTATTTTGGAGCCACGCCAGTACGAAGTGCAATACTGACTGCCGCATCAGTTCCTCGAAGCTTTTCATTTTTGACCATTGATATTTCCTCGGATATTGAATATTTTTGCGTTGCTATTTCGTTTTCTCTAATTAACTTTCTCCGTCTTAATTTTTTTTTAATAAGGAGCTTTTTTGGAGTGTTCAGTTA
>JAQFXZ010002081.1:0-10248 GCA_034694025.1 Ceratophysella scotica | reverse complement strand
AAACAGGGAACATGAGGAGAGTGTGTCTTTTTGTCTGTCTACCGCCCAATAAATAGGTTTTGTTATAAATATATTGGGAAATGACAGTTGGCTGTTTCACAAATTCTGTCCCATGGGACGTTTAATTTGCCTGTTCGCTGTTTCTGATAGAAACTAACAACGTCTCATAAGATAGAACGTATCCCTCCTTTTACACAAAACAAAAGTCGAAGCTACCCTGGATAGAAAATAGCTCTAATTTTTAGCCAAACAAAAACAATCACTATAATAATGGTGTGGATGTGGATAAATATAAGATATAATACTTGACAAGTACTAGATGTAGCTGATAAGTCTTAAACATTGAGATCTTAATTTTCTTTTTGTTGTTATGGGTTTACTTCGGATCCTGAGCCTTCTTGTAGCTGTTCGTGATGAAACTTTCCAGCAGCGGTGGATCTGCCAGAAGTTCTTCTTCCTTCAAGCGCAAATCGCACAGGGCCGATTCCATCTTCATCACGTTGTCTCGCATCATCTCCAACTTAGATGTCAATTCGGGCGGTGCTGAAGATATAGCCTGTAGTCCTGAATAAGTTTAGGAAATTCATTAGCGTTATGGGAATATTTAAAAACTGGAACGGTATAAATGACATTCTAACGAAAAGCAGTGTCCGGCCCTTATGCACTGTTTTAGAATGAAACCAATTCATTGAACGCACAAATATCCTGGAAAATCAAAGTACCTTGGTAAAGAGATTGTGACATTATAAGCATCTTGAAGAAGTAGAGCTTTTTCTCGGCATCGTAGGATGGAGTACTCACTAGTCCTGGAACCGTTCGCATTAGTTCTCCAATGAAATCAGTGAGTCCCAGTACGAAGTCCAACTCGGAAACCGGAAACTGCTCCGGGGCCGTGAACTGTCCTCCAGAGTCCTGTTTAGTGTATGTAAGAATTGATACGAACTCAGCCTTCTTCAAAAGTTTCTGATCTTGGATGAAGCGCAAGAAGGCTACTGCCTCGACGAATTCTTGAAGACCTTTAATTCAGGAAATCATATCTCATTTATAAAATTCTGGAACTCGGATAATACACATGCATTTTTAAGAGGTTTCACGGAATAGAAAAACAGCTTGTGCCTTGGCCGATGTGACATAAGAATGGAACATACCATGCGATATCGGGCCTTGAAATTTAGCCAATTGTGAAGCTGAAGCAGATTTGACCAACATAAACATCTGCAGCAATGGGCCGGTTCGAAGATCTTCAACTTTCTTCATGATGGCTGTCCACAAATCTCGCAGTTCCTTTTCCCTATGGATTGAAACAAAGTTTCTCAGTTGTTATATGCATATCAAAATGTCCATAGTAGTCGCTTGTTGCGCTTTATAATTTGCTTATATTCTGCTGTCTGCGTGTTGCTACAACAACACTCGACTAAGTCTATTTATTTTGAGTAGTTTTCAGTCCGTCATATGTTTTGAAATTGAATTGAAGCAGAATCATTTTCCGTGCCATCTTTCCCGACACACACACACGTGTCCCGTTAATTGGAATAGTACTTACTAATTCTAACATCGACTTATAACTTACGCTTCCGGTGGATCCCTAAATTTTCGAGCTTGGTACTGATGAAGCTCTGTGATAATCCCTTTGCTGTCATAGGTAATCGCACGGCTTATATTGGCCATGAGGTCCATTATTTGATGATCTTTCTTCAATTCGATGTTCAGTTCAGTGAAAGTGGCCTTTACGTCTTCATGCTTCTTTTCGACATTGGGTTCCTGATCCTGACTCATTTTCTCCATAGTTGCCGAGATTCTAAACTACGAATACGAATGGTTGTTCTACTTTCACAGAGTGACGTAGGCGTAGAGACAGTAATACCCGGCCGGCACCGCTGACAATTGACTGTTGAGCTGAGCGTGGACTCCAACTGCACACTGACAATTGATGCACAATGTACCAGTTCCAGTATCGACTCTGGGCTCGAAGATGACACTAGCTTTAGTTTTGATACTTGATGACAAAAATGACAACTTATGAAATATTACGAAGAGCGACTGCGACTGTCAACCAAATCCAGTTTTGCGTAGTTTTTTGCAAGCTTTTGCTTTTGCTGAGATTTCTTGAGTTTTGAACGTCGTGCCATATCCACAATTCCGTTCCGTCCCACGCCACCCCGCCAAGGAAAGGCATACAAACACGAGTCTTAATCAACTTGACGCATGACGATTCTGCTCTTCGAAATATGTATAAGTATTATCGTATATAATGCTAATCTTCATTCATTTTAGCTATTGTCATTTATATTCATATCATTTAGCTATTGTCAGGCAGAGTCCTGATTGATTAGCTTAAATTCTCCGGTGTACATCTCTGTTCTGTGAATTTACAAAGAATTGAATATGGAAACATCGGGAAAGGGAAGGTCCTTCTCTCTGACTTCTGACCTACTCAGATGCTGACCTATTCCATTCAAATGCGGAGACCGCGGAGACCCATGAACTCGTTGTTATTGAGAAGCATAAAAATTGTAGAAGCTCGAAGGAAGCCCTTGTACGGAATATGAGGCTCTTTCTAACACACAAATCCCAATCCCAATGCAAGTGAAAGTGAGGCGTCGGTCACGGAACTTACGGTTTCGCGGTTTTGCATGTTATGTTTCTACACGGACATACTGCTCAAACGTACTACGTAATTGTTTTTAACGTTCAAGTTCTATGTACGTCTTATATTTTATATTCGAGTTGAGTTGGAATTTTTGATGCTCAATCTTCCGTTCAAAGATGCTTAAAACTCATGAGTTCTTCAATGTATTATTTAAAAGTGTTGACCAATCAATTCACTTAACAAACTGTGTTTAGACCAGGATGTTTTACTTAAATCAAATAAATCTAGATGAATGTAAACCTCTTTTTTGTCGAGGTTTTGAATTTTTGAATTTTCTCCAAAACTTTCACTTTGCCAGTAGTGTTTCGATTTATTGACTCCTATTCTGTTATCCCGGAACTATCATATTCCCTATATTTTAGTCCATTTTTAATCGATTTTATTTTATGTATATTTGTACCTGGTATTTGTCCACTTTCTCCTTTATTTTAGAAAAAAATAAAATAAAGATAACTTTCATCCACCCAATCCATTTTTTTGTCTCCAAAAAGGCTTAAAATAAATAGCATATTTAAACTAAAGCACACCATAAAACAGGTTGATGTTAAGTCAAACAAGTAAAAAAAACTACTGTTGGGCGGGGAAAATACTGATAAGACAGTAATTTTCGGGCGTTTCAGTGCCTAACCTAACCTTGTAAACTTAGCATTGCCTACTAGAATAACCTAACATAACCTAACATAACATACCTGGGACTTTAATTTTGCACAAAAAATGAATAAATTTTCCCCGCCCAACTGTCGTCGCCTTACGGAACTAACTCATTTCATTACTTAAATCATAAACTTGTCCTGAAAAAAAAATCTAGGTTTATTCTTCCGTCTTTCAACTCCAACTATAATGCTTTGCATTTCTTCTCCATTGACACTTGACTTGAGATTGGGAATTGGGACTCGTTTCTCCGATCCTTTGAATTGAAGACTGCCCCAAAAATGCTTTAGGTGTAAGTCCCAAGTCCCAATCCTAAGTCGCTGCTCTTGTTTTATTCGGTTCTTGCACATGACACTGGGTTTGATAAGATCCCAATCCGAAAAGCAGAGAGTTTTGCATGGATCATGGATCTCATTGTGCCGAAAACCTTTTCATCTTCCGAACCATAGCATACCATAGCGCATCTTGCATCTTCCTTCAGCCCGAAAGCTACCCCAATCAAAAAATGTATTCTCTCCGCCTTCCTCCATGCTGAATAAATGGAAGAAGGCAGAAGTGAAGTTATACTGAAGAGGACTGCGTCGAGGGACGAGAAGGGATATAGAGACACAGATTGTGGGAAGAGGAGAGTTGTATTCATCCCAGAAGAATCCCAGACCAGAACTCGCTTCACACGGGATTCCGCACTTGATGGTTCAGTTACTTAGTTTAATTCCAACGAGTTAGGCAATAGCCTACGTCAATTTAGATAATAAGCAACTCTAGGCGTAGTTGGTCTTCACACTTCCACCAGTCCTCGTGTCTGCAATTCAGGTCTTACTAACTTTAATTGGAAGTGACTTAATATCATCATCAGGAATTGCCTAAGACAAAACTCAGTTCAATTTAAATGACTTTGAAAAGACTTTGGGTTGACAGTGCACTTAGTGTAGAAAAGTTCGTGCTTGTGAACCCACGCTAACAAAATTGTAATATTGCTTGACGTTGACAGTTTATTCCGAGAAGTTAAAAGCCAAATCTTTATTACAAATTCCTCTTCCTGTACGCAGTACGCACTGGGCTAGGATTCACTTGGCGGAACGAAACTAACAACTCTGAGGTATGTTGTACTTTTATGAGTATCAAAACGTTAGTCTAACTGTAGTAAAGTATTTTAAGAGGAATATCTTATGCTGCAAAAATTCATGTTTTACTCGGATTTTCTGTGTTTGGCATGGGCGAAGTTTAGCCCTATTTCTGCCTATAAATGTTAAAAACTGTTGTAACTGTGCACATGTAAATAACCGCAGAAGAAGATAATAAGCCAACCTAATTGGATGCGTCACAGAAAATTGGACTAAATTTTCACTGTTTTTTTCTGTGGATTTAATCAAATACAGCTTTGCTTCAGTCATTCATTTTCAACATACAAAATGTTGCATAGACGGATGGACAGAGCAGGACGGAAGTGGCGTGGATTTTTAATGGAACAAAAGAGTTATATTTATCGTGCAGGATTTCTCCCTGCCCAATATCCCGTATGCATCAGAATGACGCCTACAGGTGTTAGTTAAATGAATAGGAAAGAGTTTTATTGGCATGATAATAATAATTTGGTCGCTACTATTAGTGCAGTGACCTCCTGTTTTAGTCTACAATAATAGGATGAAGTGCCGTAGCACAAGCATACGAACAAAGCCTTTCTCCAATAATTGATTTCTATATAGGTCATGAGAGGCATACCGCCGTGTATGCAAAACTAATTTCATTTTGAAGCAGCTTATTGATATTACGATATATTTGCGTATTATGTTACCCTAAGTAAACAGCTTGCATCTGGTTCAGTCCAAGGTTTGTTTGACTGACGTAGGGATAATCCCACTTTATTTTTGCACAAGTGTATATGCAACGTTCCACTGGCTTCTCACCGGTTTCGAACAGATAGCACATGTACCTCATTGCTTGCGACCACATCTGGTCCCATTTTGTTATTTTGTTATCCATTCGAAACAGCGAGTTTTAGCATCTTGAGCATTTACTACAGCGTCTTTTCAAGTCACTCTCTAATAGGACCTGCATCGACTAATCTTGTGTCTTAGCCTAGCAGGTGAATGGTGAATTAATTATTTCATTGTAATATTTTTTATAATGCTCTGCGTGACAGGAGAGCTTAATGTTAAATATACATGGGGCATTTACCATTTAACTTCGTACAATGAGAGGGTACAATGGAACTCAATTCGAAATGAAAGGAAGTGGGTTCAGTATATGCATGCGAGTTTAAATTGGCATTTTAAGCAACAGAGTCTGTTTTTTGGATTTAACTCGCACAAGTGCCAGTTGTACAAAAAACTGTTTGAGGGACCAATCACCAATCACCATTCATGGCTATAGTTAGTTAGGCAGAGCAGACGAAACTCATGTTTGATGCTGTTAACAGATTTAAAACAAGCTATTTTCCACTTGTGATTTGACTTTCGCCATTCCCCATCAGAAGTCAAAGTAATCGACATAGACCAACACTTGGTATATGCAGAACTTAAGTACGTAAATGGAAGAGATAGACCAGAGGCCTTATTTTTTGTCTGACTTATTTTACAGTCGAGATTGTCGAGATGCACTATAAGACGATAAGACCTACTTTCTTCTAGCCATTTGCACTGGGCTGCTGTTGACTGGCTTCAACGTAATTTAGAAGCTCTGCTCAGTTTTGCCTTGTGTTGGTTTGACGAGATTGTTGCGAATAAATTACTCGCCTGCAGTCTATGCCATGCCACTCAGTTATCTGCACGGACTGAAGCAGTGCACTGCACAGTGACTGATGTGCTCTTGTGGTGTTCTGTGTGGCGAGAATAAGACATTCCTCAACTAGCGTGTGTGCCAAACGGAATTTCTATTCACCAATTGGATTCACGATTTCTTTTTTAGTGTGAAAGCAAACTGTCTGATATATTTGATATTGGACACGGTATGGTTTAGTGAACCAAGCATCGTTCATTTGTCTCCGCTAATTTGTAATTGCATTGAATTGTCAATGGTTCGTTGGTTGTGACGGGACAGGGTACGAGATTGTTGAATAAATCATAACTTTGATTTTGATATTGACACTATTTTGGTAAGTAATAAATACAACACCTGTGCCCATGCACTGTACAACACAAAAGCATGCCACATGTATACCTAGTAGGTTACAGGATATTCTTACGAAGTACAACATATGCGCGCTATTTTATGACAACATAATTATATCTTATCTCTATTTATGCATAAGCACGTCGAAAAGCGGAATAACGCTTCACCCAGCTAAACATTATCAAATTCCGGCGAACATGACGCCCACAACAACAGATGTGCATAAAAACAACAATATCCCCTCCTCAGTACCTTTAGTGCTAATAACCTGCCTTGCAGAGACAGGTACCTCAGGCTCAGTTTAATTTATGCACGACTGGAATTTCCTGACTTCTTATTTTTGCAGAAACGCCATTTAAAGAACCTGATTCCTTGTTTTGCTTTGCATGAGAAATTGTGACAAGTAAATAAGCCACTCTGCACGTACTACATATTTATTAAACTGAATTCACGTAATTCCAACAAACAGTCTGAGTCATATGCAGTCGCCACAATTTAAACCCAGTTTTGGTTATTGTCGCATTACATACATAGTGGACTGTTGACTCCAGTCCTGAATTAGTCATGAACTGAAACTGAACTACAAGGTATACTGAACTCATGAAAATTAAATAAGCAGTTAAAGCCTCCCAATGAATGAAAATCATTAACTCGCGTCTACCAATGCTTAGTTGAATATGTGAATGACGTCAGTGTCAACTGTCACAGTTCTATTATTATTATGCACATACCAGATCTAGACAACCCAGAAAATTAGCTCCAGGTTTTTGTTTCCTGGTATCGACATCCACTGATAATATCCCAGTCTAGCGTCACAAAAAACACAACAAACCGATGAGCAAGTTCTATGCGATATACATTTGAGATCATTTTCTATCGCCAGGTAGTATTTTAAATAGGTACTACTGGTATTGGTTTGGTACTAAAGCTTAAACGCCTGAAATGTGAACTTCAAGCTTATCTAAAAAAAAGTTTCCAGCCATTTTGAATAAAGAATTACAGATCTTTTAAAAATTCTTTTTTTTTAACTATCTTCTGTGTAGTTTTTAATGTTCAGCTTATCGAATCGAATGATGCAGAATTTGCTATTTTAATCCACAATTCAGGTCTGAAAAAATGTCGGTTCAAAGGTTTTTTTTAATTAAAAAAAGGTGGACGCGTTTGTAGGCATTTAGGGACTCTGCTTTTGGCCAGATTTCGTATTATTTTGCAGAACAAAAAGTTACAACTTAAAGCCTAATCCTGATGCTATAAGTATCCTGCAACCTGCAATCAGTGAAGGTGTGAAGTGCAAATTGTCTATTGTGTCTCTGACCCAGCTTATCCTAACATTGAACTCGGAGTTCTATTCTTTGCCAACCGCCTATTTAAATTTCTATTTAGCTTGTGTCTGGTCTGGGTTAAGAAGAAAATCTGAGCTGCTAAACTTTCGGATTTTAATTTAATTGTGAGACTGAAGAGAAAGGGCTTCTTGAATTGCATTAAGCACATGCTACTGGGTGCGAGGTAGAAAGGAAACGCCACTGTCACTGCCAAACAATTTATTTACGAGGTGACAATTGAGAATTTGGCACACCGTTTGGAACCCGAGACGCGCACAAACATGTTTACACTATTGTGCATAAGGAAGCTCAGGTTAGAAAACAATTGAGTCAAATAATATATGTAGAACACGGATGAGCAGCGAAAGGTTCTACAAATTTTTTTGTCACTTTTTCTAAACGGTTGACTCTTTTGTACTTCGCACGGTGTAATTTCTTCCCAATTGTCATCAGGAGCCTTTGTGTACGGGTGCTGATGTGGATGCGTAATTTGCCCATGATTTAGTGGAATCTCTCCCACTGACATACTTTCCCGAATTAAGCCCCAAAAGTTTCAAGCTACGTGTAATTCAATAGGAAAAAATTGTACATTTAGCTGTTATGTTGCTGTTTCATACGTCAGCATGGTACATTCACTCGACCCCTAGACCCCGACTAAAGCTGATTCGATTCGATTTTGATTTCCGATGAGCGACCTGAAGGGCTTCCATTTGATAAGCTATGTTGATAATGCAATTTTAGTTAGCTTGACTAATTATTCGGCTATGTTATTAATTTTAATGAATACACAAACAGGAAGCATATCCAATGGTCAGTCCAGCACCTCACATTGAAATCTAACTCAGGATCAAGGGTCAAAAGTCAATCTTTCCGAAATTAAAATGACGGATTTAGGTTTTAGTGGGCAACAACTTGACCTTTCTCAAATAACAACCAAATTCCTATTTTTTATTGTTGTTATTTGTAATTTGAGTGCAACTTCTAAATAAAAATATCAATGTTCTAGGCATTAAATTGCGAAATTCAGCCTTATTTCAAAATAGTAGTACATTTCCGGATTTGTCTGTAGGTGAGTGATATTTGAACGTCATTCAAAATTCTAATTCAATTTCCATATCAACTTTGTAAAAATATTTAACCAAATATGAATTCTAGGCTTTTTTTGCTCACATGTCCAATGTCCTACTGGCTGTCGTGTTTCCTTATTAAATATGTGCTCAATTTTTGACAAAAAAACTGGCCTAAAGTGGTTATGGTTAATTCCACGTGTATTTACTCTGAGGCCAGGCTGAGACTTGTTGTTTTGTGGAAGGAATGTGGTTGTCTCATTTCTGTAGTCACATTATTGTTACGTTACGTATTCGTACTGGCACCGGCAAGAAAAAGTGTTAATACCGTTAACTTCGTGCTTGTGGTAGGATGAATGATGAATGTTGATGCTATCGCAGAAGTGCATATAATTTTGATATTCGTTTGATACGCTCTCAGAGTTGCATGAACCTGAATTTTTGCACGGAGTGGAATGGAATGCAGGGCGGAAGGTAAAAAATGTTAGTCTACAAACTGCATGCAACATAATACTCTGCACAAGGCTTGCGTTTAAACAAAACCGGAATTATGAGACCATCCACCTGGTAAAGTTAGTTGAGTTGGTATTATATGTAATAAAATAAATCACCCGCGATGTTCAATGTTCAGCTTTTATTAGAATTTTATGCTGCATGTTAGTTTCCTAATACATGCTCGTGCATTGGGGGAGTTGACGACGAATTGGCACCTGCACCTCGCTCTGTACTTGCATGTTATTATTATCCTCCATTATCTGTGCAGTTCATTGTTATTTACTACGACGTACAAGTACAATACTCAAACCAAGTTGCTATTGATGGGTCCTTACCTTAATGCTGTTCTATTGTTTTGCCATTACGAGTACGCCAACTGAGGTCACATTATTATATTGTATTCTTACGAGCAGCATTCTCCCCTCGTCACTGCTCATCAGCCTTCTTGTAAACATTTAAAAAGTTAAATATACACAAGCTATTAAATAAATCCGCGCATTAAAACTAAGAATAGTGTGTACTTATGAATTTGTATGCTAAACCCCATGAAGCTTGACGCATATGTACAAATTGAAGAAACGTGATTGTCTTTCTTGTAGCCCGAAGAACCTGATGTCAGGATTATTTCATAGGCAATTAAATTGTTATTACTTTTGCATACATTCGTTAAGTCGACTGATTCGCAGAAGAGAGCATAAAATAGTGAGCTCCCATTGTTTCAGGTTGTAGGTTTTTTGTCTTGCATGACCTGATGCACTCCTATCATAATACAATACATAATTACTCCCAACCCCTTCCTTTCTGGTACAATTCCATGCAGAGCCCATGGCCTTCCCGTCCAGTTAAAGGAAGATGCAGATGATGATCTGGTACTTGTTAACCAAACCAGAGACGAAGCAAAGTGACTGGCCGGGTAGCAAGTGCAGCAAGCAGGTGCAAAGCTGGGTGCAAA